>LJIJ01000911.1:0-66700 GCA_001718145.1 Orchesella cincta
GCTTCATTTTGCAGCTAGATTTACTCGTTGGCGCCAGTTCGTTTGTTCATAGATCGCGATCGCTTGGCCCAAGTATGACAAACAAAAGCTATGATGCTATCCGGCATACACTTTATTCGCAGTTTTGTTATGAGTTAAAATGATTGGACCATGTAAGGCTATTGCATGGAATAAGTACCAAATCATTCGCCAGTCATGAATTTGATTGAAGACAAAAAACAAGAATGGGCCATAGATTCTATCAATGTTCTGTTTATTGGATGCTATTATGCTCCTATTTTAAACATCACCTATGAAATTTACTCTCATATGCTATGAAAATTGGGCAAAGCCTCGATTCGCGTAGAATGTTCTCATTTGCATAATAGAATATAAAATACATGGGGATCCATACATCTTTTATTCTACGACATTTCAGATTATTATATAGAAAAGATTTTTGAAAGGATGCATAAATAAAGTTAGCGTTTTCTATGCTCGCAACTACACTTTATCGTCAATGTATTCTTGGCGCAAGATAATAATAGAGTCATGTGACTGATAGCCCCGATGTCTTAAAAATCATGGTGAGGTGTCAGTTTCATGGCCCAGATATTTAAATTCATTTAAAAATTTCTTTCGAGGCGTTTCAAATCGATACACCATCAGATTAACAAGAATATTATGATATGAACTAAGCAAAAATACGTTGCCAAATATTTTTGTGTATGCACTGAGAAGGAAACTGGTGACTGATGATTATATTATGAGACTGCTTATCAAATATTGTTGATAATTACATAGTTGTCGCTAAGATGGTAGTTTTTGCCGTACATCCATTAGCTTATGTTACAAACCCAAACCATAAAAAAAGTGTCTGGTACGTAAACAATTTAAGGCATCCATTTGACCACTTCCTTCATTTTTAATTGTATTTCCAGGTCTAGCTGTATTGATTCTAGTAACTTGCTTTTTGTGTATTCGGCGATGTTTCCGAAAACGAAGAACAAAGGATGCCAAGAAAGGTATGAAGGGAGCCGTGGATCTAAAGTCTGTACAACTCCTAGGAAATGCTTACAAGGAAAAGGCAAGTTTTATGTCTGAGAACCAATTTAGTTAAAATATCAACAACGCAACTACTTTTATGACCCTCTGCCTACATATGAAAATGGGGGAAAGCTCTTGGTTTCTCACAAAATGGGAAGGTATTGATGCGCCGAGTGAAAACAATCTCTAATATAATTTTATACCTATCATGATTTCATGATCCATTTTGCCAATGCTGGTGTTGGTATATATAGAAACCATACTGTACAATTATTTTTGATAAAAATTGACGGAAAAGTATAGGTTTACAAGATCTATTACAAATATGGTTGACAGGATGCACCTCCAGTTTTTACTGAAAATGAGATCTCTGACATTTACTCATGTCATCGAAATTTTTTGAGTTAGTTTGGATGCAGCCGCAAACGGAGAAAGGTAGTCAGTGACTCAGTGAACGACACACATGGAGGCTGAAGCAATACCAGTAATATAAAATGATTTTGTTCATCATAAAGCTCTTTTTGATTTAAGTTTTGACAAGCCAACAAATTACTTTGCTCTTGCTCTACACATCGTATTACAATCTGCCATTCGGCTTTGTTGAGTCTTGAAATCATGACTGACAGAGCAAATATATCAGATTGTTTGTGGAAAACGAGGGAACACAGATGGTTATTAAACGAAGAGCTGAAAACCATTTCATCAGATTTTCTCCGACCCATATCCGCCATTTCCCCTTCAGCAAACTCGAATTCGAGGAGTACCAACTCAGTCTTTTATTATCAGGTTCAACCAGACATGGAGGAGCTGACAGAAAATGCGGAAGAGCAGCCAGAAGAAGAGGAAAAAGTTCCAGTTCAGAAGTTAGGAAAGCTGCAGTACAGAGTAAGTTTGTTACAGTTACGATTTTGCAGTGCAATTGAAAACTTTTTATGCATTGGAGCTAAACGTATGCAAATCGAAGCTCCAAATTTCCAAACGATTGAATTGTGCTCATTCCTGAATGGTTTATAAGTGGCGAGAACTGAGTTGGTTATAAACATCTTTGTTATCTTTCTTTCCACTCCAAACGTAGCTTGAGTATGACTTCAATGCAAACAATTTACAAGTGACAGTAATTCAAGCGGAAGACCTGCCTGCCCTAGATATGGGAGGCACATCCGATCCATACGTGAAGGTCTACCTGTTGCCCGATAAGAAGAAGAAGTTTGAAACAAAGGTTCATCGTAAGACTCTCAATCCCATTTTCAATGAAACATTCAACTTCAAGGTGAGCTCGGCCTATCTGATCTGTCAAAAAATAGTTTTAGGAGAAAATCCCACATCCCACAAATACTTCCTCCTGCCATCATCACATTTTTCATTCCATTTATTCCGCTGAGTACGGAAAGTGTGCTGGCTCCACTAAAAACACATGAGTAGCCTTTCCAACCCATGATAATAATATTCATGTGAATTGAGAAGTTGTTCCCGGTGCTTCATTAAAATTGCATGATATGCAAAAGGTGAAAGATCACCGGAAGTGTTAGCCATTATTCTTTCATTTCCAACTACTTATTCCCCTTTCGTGAATACAATGTGAATACAGCCAGTTTGGGCCAACTTTATGCATAGTCATGAGCCATAATAGAGGTGGTTCCACAAGAGAACCAAGGTCATCATCAGTTTTGTTTGCTGAGGGAAAAAATTAAACCTGGAGAAAAAAGTGTCTACTTTTTAAGGATATTAAAGTTAGAATGTGCTTCCATGATTGTTCCAGTTCTTTGGAAGGATTTTTATAAGGATGAAAGTAGAATGTTAATGCAGTGCTCTCACTCAATACAGGAAAAATCCGAGGAATTAATCTTGGGAAGTAGAATGCTAGCAAAACCCATGGAGCATTCCACTTTCCGAGGCTTAAAGTACATTTACGACAACGTCAAGAAAGAATTAAAGTTGCCAAGGGTAGTACACTTGCTATTTACCATGGGTTCTCAGTAAGAGATTGATATCCTCAGGAAATACTAACTTTAATTGTAGAACCGAACTAGTATGAAGTTGGCCATTTGACCTTCGCTCTCCCTTTGTCTTTCCTAATCTCTTTGCCAAATAATTTAGAGGTATTAAAGTGGTATAAAACTTTGGGTGTTTCTTCTCCAAACATTTTCAGTTGCCATACAGCGACTTAATGGCCAAAACACTAGTCTTCGCCATTTTTGATTTTGATCGGTTTTCAAAACATGATCAAATCGGCGAAGTGAAGATTCCACTGTGTCAACTGGATTTGGCACAAACGATTGAGGACTGGAAAGAACTGCAAAGTGTTGAAGGGGAAGGTGGACAGGTAATAAAGACACAAAATAATAACTCTCGCTTTATACTCTTTTTAATGAACTGCCACATATTATTATCATTATTATTCAAAACTGAGCTTCAGCTATTGCAAGACACTTATCACAACGACAACAAAACTACTGATATATGTTTTATAATAGGAATACTTTACCCATTTTTACCAGACAAAAATATAAAAACCTCTATAAATTGTCATCAGTTACTGCAATTATTTTGGCCCGTTTCTTCAACTTATAATTTCATTCATTATCCCGTAAACGTATTATAAAGTACTTAAAATTTTGTTTGAACCCACATGATTCTTTCACTTCTTGTCTTGAGAGTTGACACCGTACCCAAGCATACGGAATAGTACACTACCTGATGTCTTATTCATTCAGTCAGCCTCACTTATCCAATGGTTTTTGTACACAGCATTATTTACAATCTCGAACATGGAAACCCATTTGAACTTTTATATTTCTTTCACGAGAAAACACGTAATTTAGCAGTACAGTTAAGAAAAAAGGCTACACGATTTTTTGAATTATTTCTTTACCCTTCTTGTCTTGCTACGTACTGAAAACAAAAGACGTCAAACTGTCAAAAAGATTTTATCCCGAAAAAGTTATTTTTTACGTTGCTCAAGCTCTACTCTTCACATACGTTGTGTTGGGACCAAAAGTTGTGTGTATTTCGGAGCACATTTAATACAAAAAGCAAAACTTTTCACAACCTGAAAATTGATCACAATATGCAAAGAAATTTTTAAGTAGCCTCATTTCATACATAATAATAGAAAGTGGTAATATCCACCTTTAGTTCACTAATCAACGTCACGAATTGGGTTGTTGTTAATGTTACTTAACAAAAGTTTTTAGCAACATAATAATACTATATTGTAAGTGTATAACAGAATACAATATATATTTTGACTTACTAACACATCACAAAAGAACCTTACTAATTAGGTAACAAGATCTACCCTCAAAAGTATTATGAGTGTAAATAATTGTAATCGACATTGATATACCTGTTTTGTGTTACGTTTCTAATAACTAATCCTTCATTCAAGTAAAAAGCCATTGTTTAGAATTGAGCATTATTGTTAACTTGTAGTCCCCTTTCAAACACAAAGCTGCATGATGGATTGATAATTTTAGTTTGCTACAGTCTTTTCAAAATATTCTAATATAACACACAACGGTGTTTATACGAATTTTATATTTATATAACCTAACTTGTAATCTTGCATCTTTTTAAAATATAATACTGATATAAAGTAAACACATTAACTCCATTCACTCATCAAACCCCATTTTTCTTGTTCAAAATATTATGTATGTTCGTGTTGTCTTAAAATAATATTCTTAATTCATTAGCAGTTTGCTTGCCATAAACGCATGGCAGTTAGCCGTCAGTGCAAGTTTGCATGCGATACTGCATTATATAAATAATAATATAATCAATATGACTGACTACTTTTTCATTAATTATTTATGACCCGTTGAGTAACCCGGCTCACGGTCAGAGTAGTAACTAACGAGCTAATATTAGTCATTTTGTTACTGGTGCAATGTGCATATATTCGAACAATAGTTTGATATGGATCAATGAAATTATTTAACTCATTTGCTCCTACATGTATTTGTCATGGAACGCCGTAAAATAGTAATAACTTGAGGGAGTATTTGCACTTTGTGTGTAATAAATAACGGTCTAACTTTTGATTAGTAGGAAATTTATATGGCTTTAAAAGAGCATGACTTAAACTAGTGGCCTTGAAAGAGTGGGACCAAACTGATGATAAACAAAGGGTTTTGCGTTCTCAGTTTTAATACGCGATAGTCAGAGTAGTGAACCAAACACTCGATACCTAATCACAAATTTATAGCATTGTTTACCATGACTTAAATCATAGGGTATCATACGCAATCGTTTATATTTATGTCGAAAAAAGTTTTAGCTCTGGCCATACTTATACAGTATAAGAAATTTAATTGGTGTGGTAGCATGTCTTGTGTGTCTTGCTAATTAAATTAAATCCCAATTTCGGCATCCCTCTCTACCGCAACGACCACTTGCTTCTGTGCCATAAAATAAAAGTGTTTGTTACGGAATTTATTATGCATTTGACGAGGCAAATGCCCACAAGACTAGGGAAAGTCAGCAAAACCAACAATTCGATGCTTGGGGACGGTTCAATGTTCAAGTCAGGGAAGAGTGGTAGTTGTAGGATCAAGGTTTGAATGAAAATAAAATTGAGTATAAACCATGTTTGTTGGTGTTGGCAACCTTCCTTTACTGGCCATTCTCAATATGTTTCAGTCAGTGCTAAGAATAATACTTGTGCACCACTAGCTGTAAAAAGAAGTCGGTTGAAATAGAAATGAATTGTAGAACTATGTAATTAAAGTATACTTAATGACCAACATTTTTATTCTTTTCTCTTTTTTTGAAAATTTCTTCTCGCTGATGGCTTTATGGCCTGTGCTTGAATGTTCTCCGCATCATCTTAAAATCAAATCGTATGAACTCTCATTTCATGCATGTCGATTCTGCCCCAAACTGCCCGCATCGCGTCACTTTGCGGATTCTCTCTCGCTCTGTCTCTCTATCACATTCTCATCGAACAAATTTTACTGACAAACCTGTCTCCTAAATCATTACCAAATTGTGGTTCAATCAAATAAAACCGAATTGATCCAATCCGGTTGAAAACCGTGCGTCATCTGTCTCTGTAATCATCATGTAAGTGCCAACTATTCAATCATTTTACAATAATGTGTATGTGACACATCTAACGAACTTCCCAGTAGTGTGGTACCCTTTCTCTCTCGTATCTATATATATTTATCTCTATCTCTTTTCTATCTCCACCTCAAACCAAACCTCTCCTCCCCATACCACTGCTTAAAATATATTTACTTACTTATTCTCTAGCATGAACGGTTCAGTACTTGAAAAATATTTTTATGCTCACAACTCACATTGCCGCACTGCTCCTGCTTGCTCACAGCAGCACAGTTATCTATTCTCTGCTTCCAGTTATTTATATTACGTATAAAGACTGTTCTCAACTCATCATTGCCAAAGAGAAAGCAATTTTTTAAGACAGTGGAAATATGTAGCAATATGTCCAGTGGTTTGTTTTAAAAGAACAGTTCCCATCTGTATATAAGCTTCCAAAAATCCAGTAGGTAATGTATTTTTAAAGCAGGTCCGCTGACCGACCTGAGAAATATATTTGTTGTTACAAAGCACCTTTCAATTTGTTATACTTATATACCCAGTTCTCAAATATATTTATCTAAATGTACCCCAGAAAAAATGCCTCCTTTATACAATCAAGTATATAACTATATAATATAAACAGGAATGATGTTTCATTTCAAAATTTTAAAATTAATGGATGTACCTTCAATATATATATATCTTCCAGTGTTTATGCTTCAAAATGCCTATTTTTACTTCACCATTTTCGCGAAAGCAATGGCTTTGTTAAAATTTTCAAATACAAATGTGTTTTCCCCCAACCCCATTTATTATACCATTTTTGACCATTTAGTCTTCATTGAGGGTAGAAATTTCACATGTTCACATGAATGTGCCAAGTAAACAAACTAAAATTAAGGAATCGTCATGAGTGCCATGCCATTGTACTCTAATTTGGTGCAACGTTTTCTACACACAGCAGTAAAAGATAGATGAACAGTTACAAAAAACATGACACTGAGTCATCTGGAAAATCATGTTTAGGTGTTGTAGCTATTATGATATACTTAAAATACTTTGAGTAAAACTAAAGGAATACCACAAAAACTATAAGCGGATAGTGACAACTGCAGCCATCTGACATTTTTATTGTGGTATCATTGAATTTAGTCACTCATCTAAATTTTTGTTTGCAATTATTACGCTTCTTCTCTCTAAAGCATTATCTATGATTTCTAACATTGACGCAGTTAATCGTTAGTATTATAATTATCAACTGTTAACGTTCATGAGCAGAAAATTAATAGTGTAATATACACAGTAATATAAACTATACTGTATACTCTCGATCAATAACGCAAATTTAATACTTACCCGTCAGTTTCTCTCCTATGAATGTATTTAATCATGTCTTTCTGTAATATTGCTCTGTGACTCACCCTATTGAGAATGAGAAAACACTACATTTTTTTATCTTGTGGACGGCAGGGTCAACATGAAGTTTTCTTTAAAATTTTCTAGGAAAACAAGTTGGGAGACATATGCTTTTCACTTCGTTACGTCCCGACGGCTGGCAAGCTAACAGTCGTTATTTTAGAAGCCAAAAATCTGAAGAAAATGGACGTCGGAGGTCTCTCAGGTAATGAAAATAAAATGCATAGCATCTAATGTATCTTCCAAAAGCTAATGAAAAAAGAAAAATGGCTTTGAAGCACGAATGCTTACACTACTCACACATTCAACTTGGCGTTTTTTGCTAAAACATCCATTCTACTTCGTCTCTACGGATGAAAGCAAATTTCCTGTGCATACAATAACTATAGTCCTCAACTATTTGTGCTTTGTCTGCAGATCCATACGTGAAAATTGCCCTGATGCAGAATGGGAAGCGGTTGAAAAAGAAGAAAACTAGTATAAAGAAGTGCACTCTGAATCCATACTACAACGAGTCCTTCACATTTGAGGTTCCCTTTGAACAGATTCAGGTAACCTACCAATTCTCATTATTGCTTTTCTAATTGCCCCAAAATCTTTTTTTACTAAGTCCGCACAGTCAATATTACCTATTTTCAATTACAGAAAGTAAATCTGGTGATAACAGTGGTGGATTACGATCGTATTGGGACATCGGAACCCATTGGAAAAGTAGTACTTGGGTGTAATGCAACTGGTACAGAACTTCGACATTGGTCTGACATGTTGGCGTCGCCGCGACGTCCCATTGCTCAGTGGCATACGCTGAAGGAGCCTGATGATGAAAAGAAGGACTAAGAGAGGACCACAAAGTACAGCATGATATGATATGAAAAAAACTGTTTCAGTCTACTAACGTACTTTGCTATGCTTCGATCATACATATTTACAAAAACATATATACACTACACTCTTTCTTTAACACTTTGATAAGCTATGCTTTTACCTTAAGCCGCACGACTTATTGTGTAACCTCCAGCTAACTCCACGTTAAACCAGAATTTAATTGTACCAACTAACTACCAGCAGAGTACACATGTCCAGTTTGATTCGCTTGGTTTTCTGCCCAACTACAATTATATACCACAGTCAGTTTCAGCATTGCATCAATCATCATGTGTGCTACAGACCATCATCATTCCATGCATATCTCTGAGAAAGCGATTTCGCACTAATTTACTTGATCCCGACAACTTTATAGTACTAACATTTCATTAAAAATGCCAATATGACCTAAACTTAACCAACAAAGAATTTCATGACCTCGAAAGAAAATAATTAAACTGTTCTTTATTAGAGTTTTGATGTGATGTAGAGAGAGAGAGTAGAGTGAATGAAAAACTCACAAACTGCAGATGAGGTGAGTACTCTCTCGTTTGAATTACTTAAACTTGAAACAAGGGTAGTAACACACAATACTAAAGTTTTATTATAGGTCGGAGTGATTGAAATGTAGTGCTTTTGATTTGACTCCTTGTTCAAAACATTCTCAAACCAAGCGCAAACTGAAAACAAGTCATCTTGACATTCAACTACTTTAAATAATACCCTTCCTCCGCATTTCAAGTTTCCATGAAACATCTCTTAGTAAATATTAATTCAAAATAATCTTGACTACTTGAGAAAGTGATTCGTATGTCAGTGAAACTCTGGAAAGTCTGCCTTTGTAATATTTCTCATTTTAGTGACAGTCATCTATTACATTTTCAAGTTACATACATGTTCAAACTTTTTGGAAAATTTTTGCCATCAAGTAATTTACTCTGAACAAAAACCAGTAAGCAAACTACACAACACACATACTACATACTGTAGACTCTGAAGACTTTCCCTGAAAAGTGCTAAACACTCCAAAAACCTGAGTACTTGAAGTACGTATTTTATTTGACAAAGTGAAAAGCAGACGGACTTTCACCCTGATGCATACCTGCTAATTCGTGTATGGGCTACTTCATATCCACAATCTTCAAGTCTTCATGGTATGCTAACTGAAACCTGTGTCATAAAATAAAAACAAGTCATTTTCTATCATACTCATAGGTTATGATTCTTGAATAATATTGCGAAGACAACTAACTACTACTGATGTAATGGAATCATGCAAAGCAGGGCATCGCAAAGATTACGTGAACTGATGTGTCAAACCAGTGATTGGTTTATTGCATAGAAATTACTTATTGTATCTTATATTGTATCTACTGAATTTTAATTCTCGTTGTCAACATGATCATACCTACACACATGTTTAAATATACATTACATTATTGAGTAGGAATTCTTGTTACATCATTACATTATACATGTTAAATACCCAACGATAGAACATATTATATACAACTTATCACAAAAAGAGAAAAGAATGGGACTTTTAAAAAAAGTCTATAGCTTAACCGAAAAATCCCCGTTCAAGCGCAGGTCGAAATGTTGAACCATATACCTAACGATTATATGATGGTTTATTGGGATTATTGGGAGAAAGTGAAGTTGTGTGCAATATCAGCTCACCTTTTCCGGCCTAACTCTACAAACTGCATTACCTCATGAATATACTTTACATTTGTAGCCATAGTTTATTTATAATTGTAACGAATGATTGGCAATTGACGGCCTATCTTGCAAGATGATCAAGTCTGGATTGTGTGAGGTTCATATTGCTATACAGCTTCATACTCTCCTAATAGTTCCGGAATGCCTTCTTATTTTCTACTATACTACTAACCACCATAATTGTAATTGACTATAGTTCTCGTTTGTAGCAGTAAATAGTCGTGGAAAAACAGTACTTGTTTAGTCAGTGGAATAAAATGTTGTATGTACTTAAGTATATCACTTATCGCGTATTTACGTTAACATAGAAACTTTAGAAAGAAAAGAACAGTATTATCATCATCCCCATTTCCCGTGCTATCAGTGAAAGTTGTTTAACATGATTTACCTCACATTAAGTACTTATATTTCGTATAAAACAATTATAATTGTTGGTAGCTGTAGAAGTATAAAAAATTACATCGTAATTTAAATCTATGTATTATGATGTACGGTGTTAGGTGCATTATTCATCTGTACGTATCTGTAGTACATTATATATGCATTATTGTACTTATACTTTTTATGTACATAAATTCATAAACGCAAAAAAACATGATACGAGTAATCCAAACCAAAAGATAATATGATAGTAGTGTTCATATATATTTAACGTAGTACCTGTGTTATTGCAGCAGTAGACATTCCGTAAACCTTGGCAATCATAATCAGCAAGCAAATAGTAAATCACAGCAAAGCAAGGCAATACTTTATAAATTCGATAGGGTAGTGCTAGCTTAATTGTGTCCGATAGTATTTTCACTAGACATAGAAATATCACAATGCTTATCATTAGTTTAGTCGATTTTTTTCTTTGCGCCCTCACCACCTCTGAGGTGACCATCAATGACACCTCACGTCATTTATAAAGTTCATCTGTACCAAAAAAACCAATGTTATATGACGTTATTATCGGTTTTATGCCTTTCACCTTCGCTTTCACATATCCAGTTCCTAGCCACATCATTTCATACGTAAACTAATTCATAAAACATAGTACATACTTGGCTAAGCTACATAACGTACGTATACTTTGTACAAACGAAGAAAAAAATATGATGGTTTGTTAAGATAATTTTTTGTGAGTATTTTGAACGTCAATCGCCATATAATACGTATATGTGTACGTGTACCCATTTTAAATATTATATAAAATGTACCATGTTCGCTATACATTTATCAAAGTGAAACCAGAAAAATTATTAAAAGATGTTCAGTAATTAATTACAAACTATGATATTCATCTTACTTAACTTTATTTACGTTTAACATTACAAATATTATGTGTATGTATTCAAGGTTAAGGAGCCATATTATACATGTAATTTATACTCTAATGTTACGTCAGCAAGTATTTTTTGGAGGTGTCGACTACTTTCATAAAAATCAAGCTGTTTGCATCATATCAATGACTGTTTTGCTAACAATGGTTAAAACTTACTGCTAATAATGACCCTTACGAATGGATGACGGTGACCTTTTTGTGTAGATGATGATAAAATGAGAACAAGTTTACAAATTTTTTGATCCTGGTGGTAAATGAGGAGAAAATGCTGATACAATCCAAAATAAACCCGATTTGAATATTGACACATACTTGCTGATTATATAATGCAGATACGTACGTTTGTATGTATGTATGTATATGGTAGTGATTTTACTCCACGAGCATACAATATACTTACTACTATAGTTCATAAAACAAAAACGGTACCGATGATGACTTATATTTTCTATTATATTTTTGAAGAAACAAAAAAGCATTAACGAAATTTTTAGTCGCATTAGCCTGTGGTGTGGTATGGTGTAACCTGTGAGTACTATAATCTCGGTTGTATACGGGATTATTACAAGACGTGTATTGTTTATCCACCGTAAAAGTTGATACACAATTATGTGGTATGGTACATGGATGCCAAGAAAATTTAAGAGGTTAAGAAGTATATATGGCGTTGACTAGTTGTGAGTAGCTAATTATTCATTACCAAAATTTAGAAAAATGAAACCAGAAAATGTACGTAGAAACCCCTTTCATATACTGTTGCTGTGAACTCATAAAAGAAAACCCGACGTATTGATGATAAATTTTAACTGCATGGTGTGTAAATACCGACAGTTGATACTAACAATAAACTATCCCGTATGGCATGAAGAACTAATGAGTATAATTATTTGATGTGTGTATTTTCATCGTATTTAAATACTTAAACTAACATGTAAGTATTGATATGATTCAACAGCTAATTAAAATGAATTGACAGTGTGAAAATCTGAATAAAGGCAGCTTCGTTTGTTAAAACTTGAGCGATGATTTGCTAGCATGATTATCAACACCAGAATATTTTTCATAAGCGGTTACGTAGTTTGCATTCAGAATACAAGGATTCTTATGCATGAGCATAATTGAACAACTAGCAAGTTTTATATGGCTTTAGTTAACAAAGTTATGCACAGCATTGTGCTCCATACAAATGGATATCGCTGGACCCGTATGTATTTTCACAATATGCTAAAAATGGAATGTTTAATTTGTTTTGCAACCGGAACAAAACCAGAAATTAATTCACCAAAGTGGTCAAAATAATAGGAAAAACTATCATCCACCAAGGTCATGGCACAGCCATAAAAAGCCTTAGTTTGCCCATTTTAATCTAGAGTCTGCTTCTAGCATCAGTGGGCCAATTTTCGGAAAGACGACATGTTTACAATTTACTGGGAAGTATAAAAGTACAAAAAAAAACATTATAACTTGTGGGATTTTACATGGCTCGGACTCATCAAAAAGCACTTTGAAAAGCCTTGCATTCGTTCTCAGATGAAAAGACATTCCTCCGTATATTCCAACGCTTTTGTGAGATCAATGTCGTAGAATATTACTTACTTCTAGGATAATTGAAATGGATATAATTTCCGTTTTGGGCACAACACAAAAAAACTTACACCAATACAGTTATTTTTATCAACTCATCAAGTTTCAAGAAAATTTGAATGATACATTACAGCTTCGTTATCTTATTCGTAGGCTTTTTGATGTAAGTTTACATTTGCTAAGCACGAGTGTATTCTAAAGACAGAGATAATAAGACAGCAGAAGCAATCTCAAGGCATGTAACCAAAGCACAAAAGAAGCCATGTTGTCAACCTGCTTAACATAAAAAACCATTTGAAAGAATCTGTCGAAGTGAACAAGTACATTAACTGAGGAGAGTGTTTGGCTCTTTTAGAACAGTAGCTTTTATACAAACATAATCAAAACTCATTTTCCTCGGATGCTTAACGCCAGTATGCAGCTGCACGTAGTCAAAATCTACATGGATTGGTAAATCAGTGGTGTTACTATAAACAAGCGAAGGAACTATGAATAAAAATGTAAATCTCAAGAGCAGTTAGGACCAACGCCAAAATCACATATATTATGGGCATCCCATCCGAAATCCACTATCCACCTCTTTCTTCCAAAATACAGTATTCTTTTATATGCATACAAGAATCTTTTTAAAACAACATCAAAAACTTATCGCCACACATCCCATTATCCATCACCTTTTATCAGTCGTTGCTATTTGGGTTCGGTGGTGCGTATCGTATTATTACCTTGATGGTGGTCTGGCCTGGCCTAACGACGTCGGAGAACCGATATGTAAGTGAAGAATATGCATACCCAGAATAACCCTGGATTGGATCTTAAGCTTAATAATTCGCTGTCATTCACTCTCTTGCTAAGTCTGCCAGTCAAAGATTAACGAAACAAACAAGTGGTTGGGATGGGGCTCCTGATTACAAGTGTAGTTGAGGGAGACCCACATACAAATGTAGGTCCACATTTACATATACACACAATATCAGTGCAAAGTGGTGATAGATGTAGGAAGTCCGACTCTAGTCAAACCAAGTCACGTACATATTCTTCCATCCTGGAAACTATTTTTTTTCCTGTTCCACACACGAAACACACAATCACACTACAGGTTCCATTAATGTATCAGTCTTGATAAGACTCTTGTCAAGTGTGGTAGGTGGGTGAAATCGTTCTAGTCATTTGAGAAACCGTTGGAACTGCGTCGTGCTCGTGCATTAAAATTGTGTAATCAGCTAATGGTAACTTTTTTACTGCTAAAATCTCATAAAGAAAGAATTTCAATTTACACTAGCTTAATATTCGTCACCAGAGACTGCGTGTAAGAGTTACAAGATTCCACCCACTAAGGGAAGTGTTAGCGTATGGAATAAAATCTATAAGTTGTTGAAGTGAAACTAATATGAAGTGAAAATGACAAGTGCTAATCAACTCACTGTTCCAGTACCTACGCTTTTAGTAGGCCATTCCGGAAGTTCAGAAAATGTTTTCTTGGCTTCTACCAAGTCAACAGGTGGGAGAAACTCACCTGTTGCGAGGAGTGCGGATGGAAAGTTTATTCTCAAATATTTAGGAGCTGCAATGATGGACTCAAGATGCACTTATACACCTCAAATGATGCCGTGGATCATTGCGGAAATAATGCGGTTTTCAGAGCCGTTGCAGGTACAGTTACGTTTATTATAGTAAAATTGCTCAGCATCCTTATGCAGGTGGTAATTTCGAAAAGCAATTTTATGCATATTATACAAGGAGTTATTTACTGCATATGAGAAGTGTCATAAAGTGGTTTTTAGGGTAGGTCAGATTCTATTTAAATCCTTTATTACAGTCACCTGCCTATTCCTAAATCGAACGTTTGCCTTGCACACCCATGAAGTTTGAACATGGAACGAAAGATATGCCCTCGGAAATAAATTATCAAGTAGGACATTGAAGCTCCAAAACATCGAGTCAACATCTTTTGCAAATCTCAAGCTTGGCCTACGCTGTAGACTTGTTTTTGTGAATTCCTTTCTCCCGAGTTGTTTACACAGAAATGCAAAAGAGTGGCGAGGCAGCGCTTCTCGTATCCTATCGCGACGAAATAAATCCGATTTTTATAGGTATATATACATACAGCGACAAGATCATTGAAGTAAGCAACGTCAACGTTTGTTTGTAGAAAAGCAAATACTGTCAACTGTGTTATATTCGTTTCCACGGCTATTAAATAAAGCCCAATATACTTCCATTGAACTGAGGAATTGTGTGCATCCCATGTTTTCCATAAGAAAAGAGATGTTAGCAGCTTGCATAATATTCTCATTTTCAGCCAGTTTTGCAAGCGAAAATATTATGCCCACAGAGGTTTAGTGAATAAGTGTGTATGTGTTACTGCACTATACCCAAATCACACTAAAGCATCAGTTTTGCCTTGATTTTGATTATTTTCCCACTCTAAAGATTCAATGTTCAGTCGACGAAAAAGTAGAGGCTGAAAATGCTCTTATAGTGAAAAGAGCAAATGCTACGTACTTAGTTAACCTTGTTTTATGCATGAATTCATACAAGCGTGATCTTCATCCTTCATTTGCTTGTTTGCTAGGGTTGATTGATTTGTATGGTGACGGTATATACGTCAGCCGACTACTGGGCTAAATTGGACCATTGTATGTATATATTCCGTCTCAATTTCCTGATTAACTAAAAACCTCATTTCAGTGTAGGCGTTATTTTCTCTGCCCAAAGCTAGTGCAGCCATCTAATAAAATACAGAGTCAGTGTGAAACCACACAAAGGGGAAATAAATTGCTCTGCTGATTTAATCATGTTGAAAGATAATTAAATCAATACTACATTACAACCCATCCGGGTAGTAGGTTACAATCAACTGATTCATCAAATACCAAATAGCTTCCATTTTGATCCGGAATAGGTTCTTGTTTGTACTTCACTAATGTGAAGTCGCGTGTCCAAATTTGCATTAGTACGTGACGGGCATTATATTTACGTTATTAGAACACCATCAATTTGTAAAGCGATGAAGTAATCGAGTCATTTTCTAAATCAGCATAACAACAAAATATGAATGATAAAATTGAATCTCCGTGTATCGTCATTAAAGACTCCGTTTAGATTGCTTAGACATACTATGTAACTCGAAAAATCTGTAGTCATATTTTGAACCAACGAACACTACATCATGTCATCATCAAATATGCAGCAAAGTTCATTAGGTACATAATTAGATATTAATGTTTATGCTATCGCATTTCAGGGCATTGTCCATATGAATTGAACATTGAACTATTAATTGGTTTTATTGATTAATGTCTCAATACATTATATTTTGTACCTTCATTCGTACTTATATAATGCATATATATATTAATAAAATGTTTACACTTTACAGTCCGTACTATTAGTTGCAAACTGTCAAGTAACGTGCAACTCAATGGAAACAGGGAAGCCGATATTTGACTCACACATACTGGATTGCATCCGTACATTTCCAGTACTGACGTCTGACTGTGATACAACTGCAAGTGAAAACGAAGACTATGATATTGTCGACGAAAGGAAATTTTTCGCGACCATCATCAAGGCGAATGACATCTACCTTCATTGTCGGCTGTTTTCTGCATCATGCGATGCTCAGGTAATCTGTAAAATATATTTTATACTCTAGTCTTTCACACGCAATACAGTTTTATACTAGCCAATTCTGCATGTTAATAAAATGGTAACTCCAGTCATTGATATAAAGTATGCATGAAACTAGTAGTCAAAATTTATTGGACTTTACACGGCTACAAGGGTAAAAAATGTGTCGCAATTACACGTTCCTTGGACGTTGTTTTACATTTTAAATATCTCTATGGCCTTTCGAAGGAGAATCTTTTCTTTTCTTACCAAATATTTTGCGTAATAACACTTCAGATATGTCAGCTTCTGACAGACATGTGTGTAGTAAGTACGTAAGTATTTACATATTTACAAACGTCTGAACAAAAAAATGTTTATCTTAAGGTCTTTTCTTGAAATCCAAATCTACTTAATATACACTATATACCATACGTAAGGTCATCAAAATCTTATAATATAAAATAAACATTTTAGTACAAGTTTTACAACTTTTCTCTCAGCTTCAAAAGATGCTAACGGACGTTTTTATCTTTTAAATTGTTATTCTTGCACTGGGATTTTGCGAGATGTGAAGAGTGGCAGCAATGTATTTTTAAAATACGTAAATTATTGGTACTGTTCATGAAACCATTTCTCTATATTTTCAAATATTTTGCTTTGATATTACATTAGTATCACAAAAAGTTATTATTCTTTTCTTGATAAACTAAAGAAATGACTGCATTTTAAACAATATAGCATTCCTTGAACTTTGGTCCATGCATGGTTTTTCCTCCTATTCAAACTGTGTTCACAGTTGCACTCTCCGAATGGTATATACTTGCGTCTGGCTCGGAGTCGACTTGAAGTATATATATCACTGTTTTTCGAAACCCTACTTCAGAGCTCGACTTCCGAACCTTCCAAAAGTATCTAGGTTATAACCAGACTGTGCATCATGTACAGGTTATAATGTCAGCAGCACTTGCTACTTGGTTCTCACTGCATTTCCATTACAAACTAAACTGATGAGGGTATTCCCAACTAAAACAACCCAGGCAGACTGGGTGGTGGTGTTCATGCGACCAACATGTGGAAAATTACGGCTTACTGAATCTGGACCATATTCAGATCCCCGATGAATGTACAAAGGGAAGATAAATGCATTGTGTAACTCGGTACACATGGATGTGTTACTGAATCACTGTAACTGAATCTTTGGTGTACGATGATCGTGAAAAATTGAGACTACGTGAGCATACTGTAGCACGAGTTTTCCTTCTATTCCGTCATCCGAGTAGGGATATCATGTATGTTTAGGTGATATACTCTGTTCCATTTTACAATCCTGTTGTTTAGTAAAATTCTTTGCAAATCTGTCAAAACTTCAAAGTGGAAGTATCCCAAATATCCGCGTAAATAACATCAGTGTCCATCCAAGTTTTGGTGGATCGTTTATGTACGTATCAGTTTTCGCATAAATCATTAACTCAATCTGTTTACTCCACATTATCTTAATGCATGTATCTGCATAATTTGAGAGACTACGTAATAGTCTAGTCAGAAAACATGTGAACCTTGCATATATTATGTGTGGGAGGGAGCACGGTGAAAGATTCTGGAGGAGAATAGGGCCGACACCTCTTTATGAGTATATTTATGAACGGAGATATGATTATGAAACAATATAAAGCTCTGACTTCCTCTCACATAAAGATCACTCCGCTCTTTTTTAACTGGCGGAGAGGTGCAACAAATATATAGGAGTTGGAGTAGACATCCTTTAAAAAATCAAAATCCTCGGTGTTGCCAAAATCTGAGTCTTGAGGAGCATGCTGTTCCCGTGCCCAAGCATGCTTTAAGCAGATGGACAGCTCAGTCAGACAAAATATTTTAGAACTACCATTTTCTAAGATTTAGTATCTATAACTCAGTAGTTCGTCTCATCATCATCTTCAGTCAGACAAGGTGTTGCAGTGGAGCGCAGATTTTTGCTCTCCGTACTCTCCCCCTTATAGAATTGAAAAGTAGTACAAATACACATGGAAGCGTTTAGTTACCGTAGGAGTACAATAAGCAACATTTTTGCTGGAAAATAAATATTTACTGATTAAGAGTTGGGCAACTATTTGTGCAAAAAATTAACAGTACCTTGCTATCTTTAGTATTAATTACTGTGGGTGCAACTCCCAAATCTTCCATACATGACGGCTATATATTTAATACAATGTGATAATTGATACAAAGTACACAACATACTACTGTGAATATTAACGGTGGACTTTTGATAACGTGAAGTGTAATAAATTTTAAGTGTCACAAAATAAAAATACAAAATGATAACCGTTCCCCTAACTGGCTACTCTCCGTATCACACGGACGATATCTCACAAAATCCTTACACACAAACCCTTGCGAAATGGGGAAAGGCAACTTCTGTAAGTTCTTTTCTATTGTATAATGCGTAGTTGTAGAGCTCTCTGCTGTCATTTGCGCATGTGTAGGTAGGCAGATCAGCTTCCATAGCTCAATTTTTGGGGTTTGATGCACTATCACGAAGACACGCTACCAGAGTTTTTGTGGTTGTTCATCTGTTGACATGATTGAGTTTTTCGTGTCTTGTGCAAAGGCTGTAGAATGGAAAGGACAAACTAGAATTAAGATCTTTGACTTTCCAAGTCAGAAGCAGTAAAACATGAAATTCTTAAGAAATGTAAATTAGTCAGTATAAAAAGTCTATTAGTTTTTGTTAAGTGATCAGTGACCACTTTTGAAATGGCGACGAAGGCAAATCTACACAGGCAACGGAAGAACGCTTGTGTATAACAAAAATTTTATTTCATGTGTTTATGTGCATGTTCTCATAATATTTCTTGCAAAAAAGTGATGTTTCAAGAGGTTTTGGAGTAGGGAAAGAGATCGTTTCATTTTTATGCTCCTCGTCATTTCCTTCTCAGGAAAAGCTAAACATCAGTTTTATTTATTTAAGCATCACGTTGTGTTGTAGATATACCGGAAATTTTCACGTATTGCATTTTGCAAAATCAATGCTTCAAAATTAATGGCAGAAACTATGCATTCCATTAGCGCTGTCTGTAAAATGCGGAAAGCATAAAATGCTGCCATTAATGAATCATGAAATGTTTCTCACCTTGCTTCCTGGAATTTTGGATAGCTATACAGAACTGCAGCCAAAAAACGGTGGAAATGATATTGAAGGATTTGTATTGACATTAAAAATTCTGTTGTTTTTTTTCTTCGCAAGCTGCTGTTTATCATCTCTCATGCCATTCATTAAAAAATACTCCTCGTTTAAAGTAGCAAACGAAGAACGCATAAGTTAGGTGCATATTTGCAATTCAAAATGAAAAAAATAAATTTAGAAGATATTTTACAAAAGGTTAAACATAAAACATGGAGTCCTGCCGTTAATTTGGTAAAGTAAACACGTACACTTTTGTAATATTTAATTGTGACAAACTTTAAAGGAAAATTTAGTTGTAATCGATTGAGATTGCATTGTAACTAAAACAATGTTAGTAAGTGTCATAAGAGCATTGCAATTACTGATTTAGTAGAGGAATTGAACTATTTATTTAATTACCAAGGCTATATTTAAGACACTCTAGTTTTAACATACGACGTATGTGACCTTGAGCACTGTCGGATCGAATATACTGATTTTTCCTATTAGAATCATGCTAGCCAACAAAATTACTTGAAGCCTTGTTGTTTTTGTTATTGAAATGGTTCTAGGTCATTAATATTTTAGCCAAGAAGCCGATTCTTCCTTAACAATATATCGATATGTTGCACACATTTATATTCATTAAAAATACATATAATATGACATAAGTGATAGTGACTCGTCGTGTGATGCTGTGCTCTCTACTAAGCTATAGAGTGCAAATCGCAAAAGTATGGCTCTTTGGCGTAAAGCTGTAACGGAGAAAGGGAAACATAGCTAGAGTAGCATACAAGAATAAAAAATAATGTTCTTGCTTTCAGACAAAGAGAAAAACAAAGTAAAGCACACTGTATCTCGGAGGGTTTAGAAACATGTTAAAAACTTGATGTCTATTTCTTTAGCAGTATCACCATCAGACATGACAGGCCATGTCGATATTTACGCACATGTTTATTTTTATCTGCATCTTTAAGTCTAGTCCGCTCACATAAACAAATAGCACGTAGACCGAATTAACAAAGGCTCATATCGGATTATGTTCCAAAAAATGCATTAAGTTTACTAGCAATTCGTCATCATCGAGCTTGTTCAAACAGCAAACTACTGCCAATAATGCAAGAAAAATTGTTTTCATAATTTTATTGTCGAATAACATACTGACTGTAATTGTGACGTGTGTACCTCAGAATGAGTTTCAAACGCTGACAAATGTATGTATTTAGAGTTAATGGTTCAACTTACTGGATAACTATAGACCACACACGTCTTTGTATTGCATTATATGCTTGTAAGCATTACAAGACAAAGCAATTTACATCGCAAAGCTCTACACAACTGCAGGCATTGTTTTAAGAAACACATTTTTTTATGTCACATCCAGTTAAGTTATTGCTCGCATTAAGAATTGGTTACAATCAAAAGAATGGTTCTTTAAGGAATCAAAACTTGCACTTACTCAATCATTACCAATATGAAAGTAGAGTTTACTACAACTGAAGCTATGTACCTCTAGAAGATATACAAATCTTAGAAGATTAGTTGCTTATTCTGTTGTTACATTCTTAAAGCAGCATAATTGAGAATGTATCTCATCACATAGGTGTCAGAGGTTATGTCTACGATGAAGGAGTCCACCAAAATTGCTGTAAACGGTTCCCCCGGTGCGGGAATAGGAAGTGCTATGAGATCTGCGTCAGCCTCAATGGTCACTGATCTCTCTGACGTGCCAACTGACGCAATCACATTTGAGGTGCTGTATACCGGGAAGCTTCGAATGTCTTCAAGAAAAGCTCCGCCATCTTTCATTGATGACGCTTTAGCCAAATTCAAAAGTCATGAAACTGAGAAAGGACGTCGAGGTTCTGTTGCTATTTCCTATAGTCGAAGAAGCAGCTCTCAGGTACGTCAAAGTCATGCCTGATGATGTCTGAGTGTGTGACACAACACGTGGGTGCTCAATAAATTTTATGTGTGATGAACTGTTCCAGGAATCCACGAGTGATCTTGGCGGATCTTCTGACAGTCTCCAAATGTCCCTTGTGAACAAAGCTTTAGCAAATCTTGCAAACAGCATTGAAGATAATGACGTTTTTCATGAGTCAAGCAAAATGTCATTAAAAAACACGATAATTACGGTAACTGAGACTTCTGAAAATCCAGAAAATGAGATTGAGAAAACCCCAACGGGCTCACGTTCTCCGTCTTGCATGGATGAAAATAGTGCTATGTCAGATGTACCTGATGCCGAAAGTCTAAATGAGGATCATGATCCAGCTCCATTGAAGTCTTGTCTTAGACATCCGTTGGAAGATATGGAAGCGCTTCATGGGGAAAGAACAAGGACACCGAGTGGAGATTCTTTCCTAGTTAAAAGTATGTCATTGCCAGTTGAGCCAATGCGTAACCGAGCACTCTCCACGGGCCACTATCCAAGAACAAACGATCTTGAAACTCATGTAATACAATTAATTTATTTGGATGATGTGATGACATAAGCGGTTATTCATACGAACCGATGTTTGTAATTTGCAGAGAGGCGAATCTCAATATAATCGCACAATGATTCTCATTGTTGGAAAGAATGAACTAAGAATAATCAGCCCGGACGCTAAATCCTTGTTGTTTAGCAAGCATTTCAGAGATATTTACCATTCATCTCAAGTAAGTAAATGGCTTTGGTATTCTTTCATATGCTTCTACCTAGTTTTGGTAATTTAATAGCCCGAGTGGGGTCACATTCACATCTCAAAAACCTCTGTATGGCATATTTTCCCATATATAAATATGATATTTAATATGTGCATCGTTTAAAGCATTTTTTTACTTTAATGCTTTGCGGTCATCAAAAGTAATTACTGAATTGATGTCATAATCCAGTACTGATATGTTTGGGCCCGTTGTATTTAAAGTATAGAGAAATGCAAATGAATTTGTAATCTACAATGCACTAAATTTTTGTTTGGTCTACAAAAAAAATTATGTGGTTAATGATAACCATTATATTTATAGTTGTGAGACCGCATTTCTACACTTTTTCATAGAACGGATCTATATTAAATGGTATAAATGATTATTATCTGAACACAGTGGTTAAGACAATATAACAATTTTTTTGCAGGGTATTGAAAACAAAGAATATTTTGGATTCATATGCCGTGAAAATGCCTCATCTGTCTCCAGTAGTGGCAAGCCGTCCGGTGGTGGCTATGTGGCTTATGTCTTTCGTTGCGAGTCAGACGCTGTTGCTGGTGATATTCTCAAAGGTAAAGACATATTTGTGTGTGAGTGCATGCAGAAATGATAAGAAACTCTGTAGAGGTTCCTACATACCACAGTTTAAGCTCATTCATCAGCTGTCCAAGTTGGCGCAATTATTATCTTGCTCATTTCAACTCAGCAATTATGAACTTACCATTTTGCCAACTCTCCAAGAAATAATCCTTTTGAACTCTTGTCACATTTAAGAGTAACAAACTGTAGTTTTTTCTTCTACAACAATTAGTTCAGACTGAGAAGCGCCACGCAGTTATTTTTTACCTTCTCAGGAAGTGAAGCACATCGTTCGTTGACCCAATTCCGAATTCGCTTTGTGCAAAATAACTTATTTTTGGTTAGTGTTGTCCATGTACCTACAGTTATGTCATGTGTGATGTGATATCCTGCTCGTTTAGTTCGCAACGTGATGTTGAGTTTGAGTTGAGTGTAGGAGAAATTCAAGATGTACGAAAATTCAGTATCTATTTTACGAAATAAGCATGTAGACATCACACACATGAGCCAAAAAGCGATGGCCAAAACAACCTAAATTATGTATGTACATCTTTCAAGTAGGAAGGAACTAGTGAGGGCATGGAATGGGTGTGTTTGGTTATAGCAAAATGATAAAAATGTGAGTTGTTAGCGGTTGGGAATATTATTACAATGGGTTTGTTCTTTACCTTCTTTTACAGTACTGAAGCAGGCGTATATTGTAAACCACGAAAATCTAAAAAAAGAGCGACAAATTCAATCCTGTGATCACTGTCCTATGGTGTGGTATCGGCAGTTGTGCAACGAAGTGATGGTGAGTCATTCCAACTTGTAATGACTTTGATGGAATACATACTCAACGTTCTCATTAATGAGCATTTCCATTCATATTTGGTTTGGCTTGCCCCTGTCTTTCTTTGCAGCATGAAATGAAAATGTCATGTTATATGTAAAGTCCATTCAAGTTGGTCTCCCTTTAAAATCGTGTGTATTTGTAGTAGGTTCAGTGAAAAATTCATATTAAACTGTCTATGATTCAACAGGAATCCCATGTGATGAGAAAATTAAAGCTTGCATTCTCAAATACATAAATGGACTGCCGATGAAGATCGCCAAAATATTTTGGCAAAATTTCATGGAGCTGAGCCTCAGACGGTGCAGGAGCAGAATGAGTTGCTGATGATGTTACTACGACGCATTGTGAGAGTAAACAGGCCAAACATATCCACGACACCGCAGAAAACAGGTGCTAACCTACGTTTGATCTACTTTTCCCCTACTTCTCCTCTCAGACTCTGACTGACGACAATCTCTACCATCAAGTTCTTTTTAATATTTATGTAATATAAAAGTCTGTGCTGCTGCAATCAGCAGCGGAAACGTTTACTCATCATCATCATTCATCGGCTTTGGCCAGAATGCATTCGTACAATTGGCTTCCACACACATACATAAACTAGCAAAATTGATCGTAAAGTGTGGGTTTCATGACATAAGGCATCGCATCGTCCATTGATGAATGCATACAAGATATATGTAACCGATTAGAAAAACTTTGGATTTAAATGTGAGATGCGTATGATGACTAAAAATATGTAGTTACAAGTAACCTTGTGATTTATTGTCGCCGTTTGTGCATCACCAATAATCTCATGTCATTAGTATTTTATCTTTTATTAATTTATATGAGTCATGCAACCATATTGCTATAGATCAAAGCTTGTACAGGCAACGAAATGCTATCCCAATAACAATACTCATCCTCAATTCATTTCTGCATGAATCGAGGATATCGTGCAATAATTTTTGAAATTATTGAAACCAAGGACAAAAATTTATCATCGGAACAGCTTTAAAAAGCGTTTTTAACACTGTGATAAATATCTCAGGTATCAATATTTTTTTTACCATGTCATATGTAAATGAAAAAGTATAAGGGATTGGCTCAACAAAGCAAGTTTTTTAACATGCTTGGTAGATTAGGGAAAAGAGGCTGTGAGGTTAACCAATATTATTTTAACAGAAGGTAATTGAATACCCCGTTGATCTAAATTAGTTTTGTTGCTCCCTACTTTCTGGTGATGTGATGAGTCCTAAAAGTGCACACTACTTCCTAACAGTAAATGGGATCGCATCAGCATCAGTCACAACTGTACCTTTCGGATGGGCAGTTCATTACGAAACCTATTACCTGCCTCATATGAATCGTTTCTCAAAGAAGCCAGAGTTGTTATCTGAACCTCGTTTACGTACTGAACGCCAACTTATTTGTGTACATTTGAGTAATGATGTTTTTGCTCTTGTGGTTTCATATTACGTACACAATACGTTCGTGCATGTGAATCTGTTTTCATGAGCTTCGCCGTTATGTAGGAATTTTGGAAAATAAGTCATTGTTTGGTAGTTACATACTATTTACCCAGTCTATTTAAAGTTCTGGTTTTGATACATTTGCAGGCATGAGTTCCTGAGTCAATATCTTGGCGGAGGGGCCATCCTTATGAAAGCTAAACGTTCAATCTCCAACTCATTTGACCATTTGATTAAACGGAAGGGGCGAGACGGAGTTGGTCTAACTAGGGAAACCAGCCTTCCCTATTATTCCACACCGTTAGCAAGGTACGTTATATGATACATTTACATTACGTGATGATAGAAATGATAGAATTTATGCAAAAGGGGAATTTTTTCAAAGCTACTATTATTAAACGGAATCAAGTTAATAATGAGATGGTGACCCTGGCTTGAGTGATTTGCTGTGTGCTATGTAAAACTAGATTTTTTGCTGTGATTATTTTGGATGTTTAAACCAAGCTCGAGTTTGTATGAAAGTACCTGTATATCAAACGTTTTTTAAAGAAAGGCTTAAGTTGTTGGGGTACATTCATTATAGAGCTACACAAATTAAGCATTTCCATCCAATGTAACCGTCTAAAATGTGAATATGGATGTTGCTTTGTACATTGGGTAAACTTGGGGTTACATTACGTGAGCTCATATCCATTTACTAGAAGAGTGAATCAGGCTCATTTTTTGCTGTTCTAAAGAGCCGTGATATGTATGCATATACCTTAAATATTTTTTTTGGGAACTTCAGAATAGGATATATGCATCAATGTATCTGCTTACCTGTCTTCCACTATCTACCACCTTCATTTGTTGAGTAGTCATGTATGTATCTTACCTAGGCTAACGTAGATGTAATGGAATGAGCTGTTTGTTGTGTTTAGTGTGACACGACTGCCTTAAAGCTTAAAGATATGAATACAATACAGGTAACTAGTGAGCGAGTTGTATATATGGGCAAGTATATCTATGTTTTAGGCATGTATGTGATGCTCGTCAGTATTCAGGTTTCATGATTACAGTGATACAACTAATGTGGCTCTCTTGTTTGTGCTTTTACCTCTAGGAGATATGTGGAACCCCTCAGGAGGGCGGTAGCTGGTTTGGATAATAGTCCAGTATCGAAAAACACCTGGTGAACGTGAACATGGGGCTGAGGACGGCTTGTATTCTATGGTAGTCAGTGACTCACCGTTGGAAAATATTCCGCGACGACCACGATCATCAACCGTTGGTGCTCTAACAGGTGAAAAGATAAGGTGTGAAATCCGCAATCGCATATCTTCACAGGGCTTTCAGCTTTCTCCGTCCTCCTCCAGAGAGAAATCACCGACATTATCCTTGAAAGGAAATGGTGAGTCGGGTCTCTCAATCCCGACACCACGTAATAGCAACATGGGATCTAAAGAGCAGAAGCAGCATAGCCCTATGATGAACATGTAAGTTTCTTTGTCTGCTAAAAACCGTGAGAAAAATGAGTAGGCATTTAAATTAACTTTTTCTATCTTGTCATTAGCTTTCTAAAAGTTGGTTCACAAAACAAGCCATCCCCAGAAGCCTCTGGAAAGACTGTGAGGCGTTCGGGTCATGGCGCCATGCAATTTTAAGCGCGGTTGTTTCTCCCAGTACTCCTGAGCCTGGAAGGGGTACTCCAGTAAACTACCCTGCAAGCACACCCGTCTTCTAGATCTTGCAATTCCGTCAAAAGCGTTCAAAACGAGAAATCAGAGAATTATGGAAGTCTGCTATCAACCAACAAATTATATTAATTCGATGGAGAAACAAAATCTCAGACTCAAAGGTAGCTCACTAATGAACAACTCACATATTTTCATATAACAGAGTTTGTTTATAATCATATCATACATACTTTAAAAATAGCTAAACAACAAGAAGCTGATGTGAAACGGCTCAAACTGTCATATCAGGAACTTGGAACTTGTGATGAAGAAGCGAGTGATACATGGGACCTGATTATGGGCCAGGCTCAATCTAATCCAACTCAAAAATGTGACATTCAGCTACTTAATTCTGCTATTCTCAGAGGTATGCTAATACAAGTACGCATATTGAATGAGTGTATAGCATACGTGAGTATTGTCAACTGTTTCATTGAGCTGCTTTGCATATCTTCACACTATGAATTTTCCGTACCCACACAGGTATTCCTAAGCACAAGCGGGGACAAGTGTGGCAATTTTTTATGCAACAAAGGAAGATGGGTACTGATCAGTCCACCTCCCTCTACAAATTACAGTCACATAAATCTTGACATACCCTACGAACAGTTGTTAAGACAGCTAACTTCGCAGCAGCACGCTATTCTAATTGATCTGGGTAGACTCACCACAAGTTGGCTTTGTTATGGGTTTAAGTTGCTAACCATTATTATTGGAAATTATTTTAAATTCATTTTTTTGATGCCCTACAGGGCGCACTTTCCCATCGCATCAGTACTTCAGTAGCCCCTTAGGATCTGGCCAACTTGCACTTTTTAATATTTTAAAAGCCTATTCGCTGCTAGATACTGACGTTGGTTATTGTCAAGGCCTTTAGTTTTGTTGTTGGATTATTACTTATGCATGTAAGCCTCAGTTTTTCAGTTAAATTTACACACCTCCACGCTATTTCTAATTGTGATAAGGTTGAAATATTTCTTCATTTTTATTCAGTACGAGGAAGAAGATGCATTTAGTGTCCTTAATTCTATATGATGTTTAATCTTGGTGCACGTGAGCATTACAAGCCTGATATGCTAGGTCTTCAGGTAAACACAGCCAACAAATTACATTAAGCTACCTGATTTAAATTGTAAAGTAGGGTGTTGTTGCTACATCAATTTGTGATACTTGTTTCAAAGGTTAAACTCTACCAGCTTACTCGACTGATTCATGACCAAGATCCGGATATTCAATTATTTGCTCTACCACAATGACGTTCTCCTAGCCTGTATGCAGCTCCCTGGTTTCTCACAATGTTTGCATCCCAGTTCTCCGTTGGATTCGCTGTTCGGGTTTTAGGTGAGGAGTGTGAAAGGGAAATGTAGAAATGACTTGCTGTGAGAAGTGGAAGTAGCTTGTTTTTATGAGTTTCAATGGGAATGTTTGCTCTATCTTTATTACAGATCTGGTTATGCTTCATGGTGTGGATGTGATAGCGAAATTCGCTCTTGCTATTGTTCTCGACCATAAAAAAGAGCTAATGCAATGTAATGGACTGGAGCAAGTCATGGAGTGTTTCAAGACTGTTGTAACCCAAATAACTTCCACTAAATTGGATCGCTACTTACGAAAGGTAATGTGTCTAGCGTTATGGGAAAAACTTTTTTTTATGGCTACTCTCTTATGTAAATGCAAAATACAAACACTGTCTAGAGTGGTTTGGTTTATAATATTTCCATAAATCAACAGGTGATAGATGCAGAATGGGACAAGCAAAATGCTTACATATGCCGTCGAGTATTCTGTTATGAATGACGAAGCCTTCAATACCTTCTTAAGTGAATCTAGTGCTCCACAAATGCCAGTCAGACTTCAAAAGTCTGTCTCAGTCGAAAGTAAAATGGTGCAAACTGAGAATAGTAGGGAAACTTCTCCCACAAATACTGGAGAGAGTCATCCCATCCTCGGGGAGTTAATTCAACGTCAGAACGCCGAAATCTCAAAATTGAAACAAGAAAAGGCTGAACTACGAAAGGATATTCAAACACTTTGAGCTGCGTACTCACAATGCAGAAACTTGCCAAGATATCAAGCAAAGGAGCCATTTGTCCCCCAGTGCCACCTCAAGTAACTGATATTGCTTCAAAATATGTTGCAGGAGGTGCCAACTACTTTAGTAGCATGATGGAAAACGGTTGGTCGAGTGCCGGTGGGGAAATCAACTCAAGCTCTGCCCACAGAGAAACACTAAAAGTTGTAGAGGAATACGAAGAGAGGAGTGGAATGGATGGCATTCAGTCATCCCGGCTTTATCAGAGTATCAGTAGGGAACATAGTCCAAGCCTCCGTCAGGGCATCCTTAAAAACTCTGACTCTAGGGGATTTGGTAGTGGTGTCGATGATAATGGCTCTAGTCATGGAATCCCTCCACTTGATCAGGACAGTGACGACAACAGCAGTGACCATTCTAGCCATCACATTACTTTTGAAAAGAGTGGAGCATCCCGTGTTGGAATCAGTTCCAGCGGAAGTCACGAGAAGTTGACTCAAAATAACAATGGTAACAAGATCAGCACGATTTTCATGTGATAGGATGTATTAAAAACTCTATTCCTTTGTCTCAATCGAAACAAACAGCATTAGATTAGAGTACTTACCAACCTACCTGTATTAATGTAAAAACACGGCTTGTTAAATTTTCAAACTTTTTTTGCGTAGTTCTTCGACCTTATCTGTATTCTTTATTGATCTGAATCGAAATCAAGGAGAAACCAACTGGTTGGTGTGATTGGGCTAACCAGTCGTGCGGTAGTAAACGTATATTTTATTGTCGTGCCAATGTGTTAATGAAAAATTGGATACTAAATTTTCTATTTCAAAACTTTTGTTTCGTGCCTGTATATGTATCGTCATTGGAAAAGAATTTCTCTTGTTTTAGTTTAAATGAAATATTAAATTATAATCACAGCGATAAAAAATCGCTGTTTAAACTTTTCGCTATTTTCGGGTTTCCTTTGCGCTAATGCCATATTGCGTTTAATGTCAATCACGGAATCTGGAATGGGAATATTTAGTGTATCTCGTTTAGATAGTAGTCTATGATAAAGTATTATACAATCTGTAGAATAGTGTATCCACTCAAGACATTAGTTATCTATGGCCAATGCGAAAAATGTATCTCTATAATATATAATTTTACATTGTAACTCGATTTCATAATCAAGTGAGCTCGGAATAAACGTCTGTATTACAGTAGCTTTAATGTGGACTCAATCATAAACTTTATTTTCATGCCTGACACAGTAAGCTCAATTAAAAACTTGGTTGCATGCGTTTTATCTTGTGCAATTTTTAAAACAGGAAAGTAAGTTAATCAGGATGTTTTGAGTTTAATGTTTTTTGCAGTTCCAATCTCATATATTTTCCATTGATTTCGGCACACAGAGCCAAGCTGTTAACGTAGGCTCATTCACATACCTTCGACCTTGACGAAGGGTAAATGAAACGTATATGTGAGCCTACGGCTAAACACTAAGTTATCATTAACGATTCTAGCTTGTTTATGCAAGCTAGAGTTTTTGAGTTGATACGCGCTAAACACGATTTATTGAGGTCTATATCTATTCACGATTCTGGATTTTTGTTGGATAATATCGGGTGTTTAGACCCAAAATTTCATTACGACATGTTAATTTCCATTCACGAAATGGATTGAATTTTTTTACCAAATTAAGCAGCTGAGAGAGATTTTTAGCCAGATATAAGTTTTCAAAATATAATTTGGGAGATTTTAGCTAAAATTAATCCATTTGACCAAAGTAAGGAACATTTTGATAAAATTTGACAATTAAGGAAAATTTGATTTTGTGGCAAAATGCCAATATTTGAGGAAAAGTTTTTTAGCCAATATTTGAGAAAAAATTTTGTGTGATTTAGTCCAAATGAAATTGCCAAAGTTTCGAGAAATTTGATGTGAAAAATACTATTTTAATTCACATTTTAGGTATAAGCATAGTCTGCGTACCGATATAAAAATGCTTCAATGCTATGTCGTATTTCATTCACGATTGGGCAAGCAATGTAGCATCACTGTATCACATCAAACTGATTGCATATACTCCCGAGCCTATCATATAACTTGTATCTTGACGCAGTCATGTCATATGAAGTTGTTATAAGTGCTTGATGCTTCGTAGTGATTTGTAATGACTTCGCTTATAACGAATTCATTTTTCCAAATTTCTAACGTTTTGTATACAAAAAACTATTATTCCCATCCAACGCTTCGCGTTGGCCAAGTATAAATATATATCGGTAAGCTGTGATGAGTCATTCACAGCTAAATAAATGAAACCTGCTTAAAACAAAGTCAGATGCAAAGCGGAGTTATTAGGTGAAAATGTTAAATAAACATGAATTTCCAATGAATGATTTTATCAGTTATACTGTTTTATCACGAATATATCAATATTTATTAAAATACCTTTGATTTTATAAACTGTATAGTGTATCAACATATTATTACTATGCACAATGTGTACAAGTTCAGTTTTACAGTACATCATTTTCTTATGGTATTAAGATCGTTATATCTGTAACAATACTCCGGGAGTTTATTAAATCTATAACATGTAAATTACATTGCTGACCTGTCAACAAACGCCAAGCCACGGAGTTCACCAGATACACAAATTTTCACACCATGCGATTACTGACAACTGGCAGACAAAATTCCGTAAAGTACTTATGTCCGCATTTTAATTGCATAGTATTGAGACAGATTTGTGATTTTTAAAATATCTGTGGAGAGTCGCCCACACATGTCCTTCATCGAAACCGAGAGCAAACATAGATCTACATTCATAGCCAAAAACAAAAGATACCGTGGAAGTCATCCAATTAATTTTCTTCTAACTTAATAACAACAATTTTTTTTACTATCTATCGAAAACCGTGCTCCTGGTCTATTTCATATGTACAGTATAATGTATATAACGTTTTTTGTAGGTTTTAGGTAAATCTGCGATTCACAGTACAATTGAAGGCAAAGAAAGGGGCAACGGGAGAGAGACAACGACTAAACGGTTTCTGTCTTACAAACGAAAACTTAACTGCATAAATATTTAATATTTAACCTACGTGTTTTATAGAATCCTTTAAATTACTTAAACAAAGAGTATCAGTGTTTCTAAAATGTGGAAATGAGACTCATTAAATTTCTAATTCTGTCATTCATAAGTTACAAGTTTAAAACCGGCTGGCTGAAATCATTGTCTTGTGGTAAAATAGAATGCGGCAAAGTGTATAATACAAATATTAATTACTACTGCTCAATTATGTTGTATGTCATAATTGGTACTGTGTTTAATTTACGAGTCTCTTTCTATAGAGTTGTTTTTACCAAGTTTTTTTCAGAATGTGAAGCGTTTTACTAAGCACCAAACAGTCTTTGTTTCTTCAGTTATTTAGCGTACTTTAAATTCGTGATTGAACTCACATAATTCCAATGTTCATATAAAAGACAAATAAAGAGCATGTACATAATTATTATTTTTTATTCAGTTTTCAGGTTCTCTTCAAAACAAGGTAATTATCTGCGAAGATCAGGAATGACTTTTGAGTTGAGGTTGATGAGGGGAAGCAAGTTCGATGAAACATGGCTATGGACGGAATACAGTCGTTTGATTGACTTATTTAGAAAAAAGTAAGCTATCAAAACTTCTCATTGCTTGAAGATCTTTAAATGATCAAGGCCAACTTTAGAGAAACTAGTAGAAAATTTGAAACTGAAATGTTAAGTTAATACTGAGTCATGCAAAATATATTTAGTTGACTGTCTCATTTTTTAAAAATCCATGATACGGAATGATTGATTCCGTGAAGTAACACGGAATGATATCAATTGACAATGTCACAAGAATTAAAATGGGCGCTTTAAGTATAGAAAAATTGAAACAAAATATAATTGCGTTATTTAACATATATATAGGTATATATAATGCATGCATATGCTTATAATGGAATAATTCCACAGCAGGTGACCTACTCCAACAGATTTAATAAAAGCTTATTTCGTTAATTATCACGAGTAGAAAGAAATCACGCTTTAGTTACGGAATTCGAACAAATCACCAGCTTCGCTTTGAATACGACATGACATATATTTATCTGGATTATGTTATGTTATGCGCACAGGACACTGCAAGCAACAGATCCAGAGCAAATATGAAAGGCCAATTGTGTAGCATAAATAATAATATGTTTAATAGAGCGATTAAAACCAATACGGTGAATTAACTTTGCAAATCAAAATATAGCACGCAAAATCAACATAATACAGACAGAAGCAATACATTATACTGAATGGAATAAAATATGACTGATACTTATTTTAATGAAGAAAGCGATGAAGACGGAAAAAGTTTGTAAAAACAGTTTCCTTATACCTTGGATACCTATCGAAAATATATGAGTGTCGCGCTTTCAGTAAGGACTAATCGTACAATCATCATCATTATTGTAATACATTGACCTTAGTTTAGTTATTACAACTTAACCATTAGTTGATAACTATAGGTAAAACTCTGACAATTTGGTTTTGCCGAACATAAAGCTTTACTTAGCATACTGTTTATAAAATTAGAACGAATGTTGATTGATATTTGACAACGACAAAAGCGACTCTTCTATACCTTTTAACGAAACAGAAATGGGAAACATTTATTTTTTCCTTAATGTAAAACATACAGTATACAATATAACTTTATAACATTAAGAAGTTTTGACATGGATTTCGTCCGTGTAAATGTCTACAATACCGAGAGCTTTTGGATAAACTTAGTCATTTATATAAAACTAATCAAACGTTTATTTTCTTGACTTTCCGATTTGGTCAGTGACGTTTCATATGTAACGATAGGTGATCCGAACGGGAAAATGAACGTTGACACAGGTGACATTTGAATGGCTTCTGCCCCGTGTGTTTCCGGAAATGGCGGGTTAGCTCGTCAGATCTTGCGAATTTCCATGTGCAGCCTTCCCAAGTGCACTGATACGGTTTCTCTCCTGAAAAAATCAAGCAAAATTTGGGTCAATAATTTTACTCCCCCGTCAGTATAAATTGTACTTCTTAACTGCGTATACTGATCGTTTTGTAAACTTGTGTCAGAGCGTGGAAAATTAAGTAATAAATAATCCCTTTGTCCACACATTCATGTATATCAAAAGCGCCAAAGCTAAACTAATGTTGTACTATATTACTACGCGTACACCGATGGAAACTTAGAGGCGACATGAATGGACACAAAGATTAAAAGAGGTGCCATTAGTCTAGTTTAATGCCGCAAGATTTGCATCAGATCACACAATGGAGCCAAGCCCGTGAGTTTCATTCCTACTTGAACAATTGACTCAGATTACTAATCCTTCTTAACTTGTTAGATTAGTACGCTCCAAAGAGGCTTACATATGACAAAACCAACGATCACGAAAAACTTATTAGGGAATTAAGACTGCTGAGATCATCTTCTGTTACACCATTTAAGCATCTTGCGCTGAGTAGTCTCAAATGTATGTGAATTAATGTCCCTAATGGTTATGGGAAAGATAGGATGCAAGAGGCACTGCTTAATTTGTTAGCTTGGGTCTATGTTTGCATTTTATTTGTGTACACAACATAAAAACGGATAACTATTTTAGCAAAGCATTCATGTCCTCTTGCTCCTATTTGAAAAGTTGATGGCAGCTTGGGTGACGGTGATGGTGGTGGGTGACCACGTCGCCTATTTGTACGTGTAAAGGCACCGTTCTTGTCGGTACCCCTTCGCCGACAAAAGGAGCAGAGAGTGAATTTTAAAAAAATGCTAAGTCGGAAAACAGGTTGACAAAATATCAGAAGTAAATATCTCATCTCTCCCTGCATGAAAGAAGTGGGCATGGCTTGTTGTTTGCACCACGCCATGCCTTGCTAGCTAAACGGTCGAACAAAAGCTTAAAGCCAAACCTTGCTTTTGACAGTTTATTTCTTAACAGTGTCATCTGAAAAAAAATACTTTGCTTTTTGTTAGCCATATCTTTCTTTGCCATCTGAAACGGAATGCTTCCTTTGTGATCTTGCCTATTTTTTCATTGATTGAATGCCTAAAGAATATTCAGAAAATTCCAAATGTTTTTAATGTGCTAGATATGCAAATCTACAAGGTAATCATTTCCTCATCTGTTTTGTTAACAGTGTATAAATAGACAAAGCTAAATGGCTTGTTTAACATTCAAAATAATTTAATTACTAGAATTAAATTTCAATGCTACTAAACTACCGGGGAACAGTCTAATAATAATGAATAAATATGAAGGCTAATGATACACGTATGTATGTTACACATAACATAAATTGATTTTGCACATGTCGTACAAAAACTTACCTGTATGCGTCCTTTTGTGAGCTTTGAGGTGAGAGCTCTTCGTATAGACCTTTTCACATCCTTGGAAATCACATTTGTGCACTTTGCGTCGTCGGAGGGATTCGTTTGACTCTCCCGTGGGATTGCTGTGAAGATTATTGTTGAGAATAGGACTGGTTGAGCTAGCTGAAGTTGGTGTTGACGGACCTGGGGAAGTACTCAACTCCTTGCGATCCCCACAACGTGCAGCTCTCTTCCCATTAGTGGCAGAACCATTGGGAACATGGCTCAAGTGATGCAATGAGGGGTGACTAAGGGATGCCTTTTTCGAAAATAATCTGAAATGTATGGAAAATAAGACGCTGTGAATCAAGAGAACGCTTCATGTATGCTTGCACTGCATTTATTTATATGAAACTTACATTGTAGGATCTTTCATTTTTGTATGGGCCATGAAAGTACTACTACTGCTATTGTTATTATGGTGATTACTGCTACTTCTTGGACTACTATGATGGTGCAGGTGGGGATGATGGTGATGAAGGTGATGCGTAAAATGACTCAGTTTCTTATCTACTAGGCTAAAGTTAAAGTTGAAATTCTCATCAGAGGTGGGGCTGCTCAGATCTTCTGGTGTTTTCGGTTCTGTAAATCAAACAAAAAAATTCAGTTAGCATACGCTGTCGTTAACCTGGAGTTCAAGTATACCTTCTGTCTAATGTTTGAAAATAAGGCTGCATTGCAATTCTTAGAATCGGTTAAGATGTAAAAACTGTCATTGACACGATACAATGAACGTTGAGTGTGAAAGTCAAATGGATTCCTGGAAATGTGAGAAATGAGAGCATCACTAGAACAACTTACTGATTGGATCAAATCGATTTTAAATGCGTGAGCGGAATACAGTCAGCATAACGCTGGTGAAATCATCTCGGAAAAATGCGCAAAAAGCATACAGTTTCTTGACTGCATAGTTGGTCAAAAAGAGCTCATCTCATCGTAAAAAGTATCAAACAGTGGATTTAATGTCCGCTCTGTGTCTCTCTTCATCTTTTTCGGCTACCGTATAATGTTTTATGAGCACATCTTAAATGTCAATTCCAACAAATCCACAGCCGATAAAAAAGAGAGCAAACCAGATTCTTCATCGTAAAAGTTGATAAAAAGAAACCCGTCGATTCAATTTAATTTCATGAGCCCCTGTCATGTCCTGCCATTCTACATTATATCATATCACAATCAACAGGTGATTCTCCCCGACCAAAGGAAGCAGAGCACACACCGCCTATTCACAAGCAAGAAAGCTTGTTACCCACAACATTATACATACATTACATCCATATACATGGACATACAATAAATATGAACAAATAACCATGTTTGTAAAATTCTTTGAGATATTCTCCTCTCCACACGATACTTCATCGCATCGCATCTCCCGTCTCAAAGTAAAAACCTCCTGTCACTACGATATGCGTCTGAATTTGTAACAGCGCAGCACATGCAATCATCATTCACATCAACATGAATGTCTGAATCTGTTCCATCTCCCAACTCCCAAATGATGACTTGGTATTGCTTTTACCACTGTATCAAAACATATAGTATTGTTATCTACCACTTTTCTTACAAAGAAACTGATATCAAGAAAATACAACAAAGGGCTTGGCTCACAAGTAATGAATGAAAACCACAGTCAAAGCCAAAACCAAGATCACAGAATAGAAATATTAGTATGTCCTACTGCAACATCTTCTCAACTTACGCACGCACCGCACTGATTTGTCGTAAAGGTGGTGGTGATAATGATACAGGCAGTTTTGGTATCCGAAGTGAAGTCTGTGGTATGATGATTAAGTCAACCTAGCATTTAAACATCAAATTGACTTGACATTAACATTTATAAACGTAATTTCGATACGGAATCAATGGTGGTCACAAATGAAATGGATGCTTAGAATATACAAAATGAATGGAGTTCTAATATGACAAATTGGCGCCAGGGAAATACTCATGTGTGTAGTTTGATATCAATTTTAATACAAAAAACTATTTTACAAACTGAGTCACTTTGTTTTAAGTTACCGAAACCTGTTGGTGGTGTGGTGCGTAGGCCATCATTTAACGCTTGATGGACATCAACCATTCTGAACGAGAAAAACAATGCGTGCAAAAAAATATACGCAATGATGTAATTCCTATAGGTACCTAAATCGCTTTTTATATTGTTACTTACTTACTTTATATACTTTTTATATACTTTTTTATTATTCAAACAAAAATGTAACTCTCTTTCGCGTGACAATGATTTTTCGTAGTTTACAAATAAAACATGTTTGGATACAGTGTGCAGGGTAATTAGCTAAAAATCTGGTTGGTACCTTGACGTCCATTGGCTGACAAGTTGCTAATTTTTACTCGTGTCATTACAAAAGAATCTGACTTCCTTTTAATCGAATTGTGAGAAGAAGAATGGATTTTAAATGATTATATTGACCAACGAAAGAAATGAAGTAATTATTTGCTCCCCTTTAAAGTTTCGATCATTTTTAATGAACTGTCAGCCACCAGTAATTCTTCCTGATTTGCTAATTACTCAAGCCAAACTTGTCTATACTGTGGTAAAATACAATTTGTCTTCAGTCATAACTCTAAATCGTTCAATTAATCGAGTTATAATGAAAAATTTTGATTTATATTTTTCATCAGCTAGACGGCAGCAGCAGTAGGCAAACTCGAATAAATTGATTTGTGGGGAGGTTCGTTAAAAAAACTTTAGAAATAAATGATCCAATAAAACATACTGAGAGCACACACGACAATGCAATAACACCACACAATAGGGAGGTTCAATAATGTGATGTGGGCCTTGTTACAGAAAGGGGACCAAAATGAAGTGAAGATGCGAATTTATTACATGCATAATATTATGATTTATATATTGAATCTCGACTTATTCTTAATTGGTATCATTTTGCACCTGGTGTATATTAATGAGAGTTCATTAGTTTCCTTGAAGTGCTACGCGAAAAGATTTATTATTCCACCTTCCACCGGAGGCAAACTACGCAAGTCGGAGCAAAAGAGGATTTGCATGCAAGAGTCCAACCTTCCCAACTACTCAAAAGGGATAAATCAATGTTTCGACGAATTCTTGAAACTTTTTATGCAGTAATAACTCACTCTATTTATAAGAGTTGCTCAAGTATCGTACGAATAGTCTATAAAAAAAACCGCATTCAGCTAATATATATGCAAGTCTCTTACGCTACACTTCACTGATTTTCACAAGTTTGCTCATTCATTATTTTCGTCTGTGTAGGATCTTCATGGATTTTCATATTTCATTCGGGGCTCTTTGATAATAGGTACTTGCTACAGGATTGAATTAACTACAGATAAATTCAGGAACGATGAGATGCGCGTTAACAATCATCTTCAAGCCTGAATGAAGAGTAGAAAGGTGTCTGCAGCATTGTGAGCCAATGATAGTCAATCCAAGTGAGAAGAGATGTCATGTCAGGCTGCTTGACATTGTTGTGCCAGCCAAATCTAGGGATGTATTGCAGCTAAATAAATATCGCCAAGAATGAATGCCATCATCATGATTATCATGTGTGTGTGTGTCATATGCTACCTGAGCAATTTTGATTATGCATCTCAATTTTTACAAACAAGAGGCACCCTTGTGGGTTTATTGACGTCTTAATGGAGAACTAAAACTTGGCATTACTTCATGTACCATTTTTTTCACTTTGCTATTTTATGGCCGACCATCTACATCTTGTTGATTCGCTATTCATAAACTCTTGAGTTGGAGGCAAAGTTCTGACTTAACAATAACATAAGGATCCTTGAAATTAAATGATATATTCGACCAACTTGAGAAACAAATTGTGTGAGGAGACTCAAAAGTGTGACTTTGCAGAAGATATAAACTTCCTATGAAAGTCGCAGAACCACTTATGTCGCACCGACTATGTATAACTAGTAACAATATTGTAACTCCAGTATGTGTGAGAAGAAGACGAGAACAGAATATTGAATCGCTCATTATTTTTTAACAACACACGAAACGGTAGCCAATCGGTCATGAAAGGTATCGTCGTGAAACAGTCAAAACAATTTTAAGCGTAAAGCATCCCAACCACGGCACATTATTGTTAATAAATCAGCTGTGAAATATGATTAATTTTTTTTGCAATCTCTCAAAAAAGGAATGCGAATTTGTTTTCATGTAAAGTACATAATATGCCCATTCTGATGCCTACCGACCTTGCAAATAAATAAAAAACTTGATTGTGTTGCGACTTCTGCTCACTTGGCTTTCAAACTGAAGACAGAAAAAGGGAAAGACAGTTGATTTTGTGTTGGGGCAATCACAATCTCAAAATCATCATCATCAGGCATGTCATCGTCAATTCCTAATTGGAGTCAAGTGTCAGGTTTTATTGACGTTTAAAGCCTTAACAGGTCGTACTTTAAGTGTTATTTACAATTAGCAATAAGCAAAATGGGTGAGTTCATGATGATTTTCAGCATCACTCTCATCGGATCAGCTACCCTTTACAAACTAGCTAGTTTTTTGCCCTTTCTTTCCCTGTTTTTTAAATCCCATTAAAATCTCAAATAAATTTAAGTATCATGAGCAAAATGAGTAAATACTTTGCTCAAAAGAAACCAACAACTAGCAATTTTCTAATAATCATAAAGCTTTGCTATTTCTTAAATTCTTATATATTTGAAATGCAATATTTAATGTTACGTTTGGTTAATATCATCTACCAGAATGTAATGTCAAATGTTGGCTAGATGAATTGCTGGTTTTCTACTCGAAGGAGCCATTTTGCCGATTATAACGTTTGGTTTATGTGAGCATTGCATTTACTCTATGGTTATTCGCACTTTATATGCTTATTCAAAGTTGTTAGAAAGCAATAAAATTGATATGAAGATTTGCGTGATAAATAAGAAATGTATATTATTGCGATTCCTTCTTTTACAACAACTTGACTACCATTAGCAAAAAAAAGTTGAAGCTCCTCAGTCAGAAGTCGTCCTACCAAGCCCATACCATTTTGAACCCATCATTTTCCCCCAAATTGCTGGGCTCACTTTTAAGGAATACTTTTTGAGAACTGCATTATTGCTGTTTTTAACTCTCTGCCTTTATAAAAATATCATGTTTTTCTTGACCATTTCGGTCAACCCTCCTTTTCATCGGCGTCATTTTAACTGGATATTGATCGTTTCTCACTGTTATGCTAATACTAATATACCGTCTGCGATCCAAATTTTGCATAATACGTACTTGCGTGTTCGTTAGTGAAAAGTGTAGAGTTTATAGCGAAAATAGATGAAAATTGACAGAAAAAGAGATTTCGGAAGAGAAAAGGGGAGGACTAGTTTGATGGCTGAGTACCATGCACTTTTTTTCTCTGTGGCTAACTGCCAGATTATGCTTAAGTTGGGAATGACTGCTTTACATAAAATGAGATAGAGGTTTTAAGTTGAACAGAGGTAAGTTGTAATTACTAACTACATAGCACAAATTCATTAATTAACCAAAAAAAGGATCATTATCTCTCATCGCATGCTAGCTGTCTGAGAAAGCAAATATTCCTTCATCGACTTTGGGAAAGGGCACTTTTTACAAATTCATCAGTAATAATTGTTATCAAAGATATGACTGACTTGGTTGATTACAGTTAAAGTTGGATGAAATACTAAATTCTTGAGAATAAATAGGTATGGTTGAACCCATTCAAAATAATTGGCTACATATTTATAAAATCTTAAAAAGAGCAAATCAGAGGTGAATGTTTGCAGAGGTTGACTTTTTCGTTCCTTGTCTTGAAAAAGCATAATATATGCTTTGTTTAGCTAACCTGCATTTACGGTCACATTCTCAACCAGAATTGATAATTGTTTACGTATACGAATCACACTTTACCGTATCATTTGAAATATTTTATTGCATTTTGTTGATAATAATCGGAATTTTAAAATTGTTGCAAATGCAGAGAGAATTCAATTTGCCAATTTAGATGCACAATGCAATGTTTGCCGGTGCATAGGTATTTGGCCGGTCATGTCTACCTTTGTGTGCTCACTATGTGCAAATTAACGATTTCGTTTTGAAATTAGGTATCCTTTTCACCTTTCTTTATTTTCCTTCCCCATGAAATTATAGTTTTGGTCAGTACTCACCAAAAACTCAGTAACTGAGCTAAGATGAGAATCCATGGAGTAAAAAATCTCTATACGGTGAGGCACGACGAGATGGTACATAGCGTGCAACGTCCTTACTCATAGCGTGCCTTTAGAGTTTATGGTTTTCTCTTTGCTGGTCGCAAATGGATGGGCGTTTTCAAAGAGTACTTAACTTTTCGAAGGATGGCAGATTAACAAAAACTGGGCAAATTAGAAGCTGGTGCAAGCAAACCATGAGATATCAATACATCAATCTCTGTCATATAAAAAGATTTTCCCTTTTTTCTAGGATGATTGAATGAAATCATAGGCCACGTGTACAGCAGCGGTGGAACGAACTAAGCTGGCAAAAACCTAACGTTTTGAATTTAATCCTCTTTTGGTTCTGGGCAGACGGTGAGTTCGAGAATGGGCTAAGTCATTCCATAAATGGTAATAGAATAGCCCAGAAAGAAACGCAGAAAAAATCAACAAGAATGCTTAGCTAATAGATTTACGTGTGCATCGAAACGTGCCGCAAAAGAAATGGCTAATAAACCAGGTGTGTCATGTGCAACCAGCATTTTTATCCTATTGCGTACTCTTATCCAAGAGGTTGTCAACAACGCAAAACACGCTGTTCACCAGGATGACCAAATAACATCAGCAAGGTGTGTTTCTCTAAGATCTGCGTGATTTGAAGAAATAGGCAAATTTCTCATTAGGAAAAGACTTCTATGAGCTACGTTACATGTCGCTTTTTGCCCCAAGATGGAGTGCTATTAGTCATGCATAGCAGGCACATCTTATCTTTCGCAAACATGTACATCATCATGTATAGTTTTAGTGGCCTACGCAATCTTTGTTGATGATTTGTCACATTTTCGGGATATCTCACAAACGTGCGTTTACCTCATCTTATTTTGCCAAAAAAGATGAAAAATCTTTTTCGAGTGAATTGAAAACGTTTGTGGGACCATGCGTTAACCGGATATAAACTATTAATCTAAAATGCATGCACAATACTTTTAAAACTAGGAAGGGACATCATGTTTCTAAGCGTACACGATTGTCAACTTGCTTTCTCAACTTAAAGTGCTTACCATCCGACATTACGCATTATACGTGTAACCAAAAGCATAAGATATGATTTTGTTCTTGAGGCTTAAATCGCACATGTTACAAACATTATAACTTTATCTTCTTCATGTGATTCTTCCATATTTTATAATCGCTTAACTATTACTTGCTGAGAAAGTGTCGAATTCCGACCAAATGATATCAGTCCACTATCATCCTGTTCCATCCGAACAGGTACATCAGATTCTTTCTAGTATTGCATGTGACATAAGCACCTCATTTTCTTGTCTCCCTGCATAACTTTAATACTTTTTCTTTGTACAACTGCTCTCCATCGCTGACTATTGTTGCGGGGATTAATGTTTCATCGTTATGATGATTGTGAGCATAAACGCTTTGTACAAAAGCGCAAGCAACAATATAGGGAATGATATAGCATATTATTTTACATTGGTTGCCACCAACAATTGAAAACAAACCACAAACATGGGTTCTTGCGTGATAATCCGACAGTGTGTACCACTAACGTTGTACACAAGTCATTAACGAGAAAATACTTCTTAAAAGATTTCGAGGAACAAGGGACAAACATTATTGCTCATGCACTTGTAATCAAACCATGGAACTAGTTTGTCACTTGCATAACATGGTTTTTGCTACATTTGTGTGTGTACAGCATACACCAGTAGTTTAAGGACGGCTAAATGTCTGTGAATTCCAAAGCATCAGCTTTAGATCCGTATATCATTACCAGAACGGAAAAATGCCAATCAGCATAGTCATATAAAATTAGTAAATGGTCTGATCCAAACTTGGTAAAAAATTATCCAGCTCCCAAAGGAGAGGTCTAATATCCACGAGCCCTGAATTACAAAGAGGATATTTGAATAAGATTGTTGATCTGTGTGGGGGGTAGCACATCTGTCAATTTTATTGCCGAAATTTGCAAGGGTGAGGCTCCCATATAAAGGTGATAATGCATTACATATCTAGCTCAGTTCGACACTAACAAATTGCTTACAGGTGTACATAATTTTCATAATCACGTTTTTCTCTCGATTTTGACTGTTTTCCTAAGAACAAAAAACATCCTCCAAGTAAGTTATGCCCAGCTGTAAAACTATGTTGGTAAAATTTTTCAATTTTTTCTACAAAAACTGAAACCAAAACCAAGCCGAAGATGTAAAACACATGAAAGTTTACAAGATCTTCTACATCTGCTTTTTAAGTGAACATTTGAGTGGAATCCCTCAAGCCAAATTCTGTACATCCTTTCACAACTCAACTGCACTCAGGAATTCCCTGGACAGAGATTGTATTTCAAGGATGAAAACTATGTGTATTATACAAACAGACACATTCGTGAGACAATGACACGGAAAAAATGATCTTACCAATTATCATTGCTGCAGCGTTGCACACATGCATCTATAATATGCTAATTGGGAAAACAAAGTTTTGTATTTTTCTATCTACGTATGTATCTGTTTGAGTAGGATAGACAAGACGGATTTTTTTTTACACAAAACCAAATCGACTACATTAAGAACAACTGGTGAAGAACAAGTAATCGATATTTTACCCACCTAACAGGTTCTATCAGTTAAAAAATGTGTTATTTGCAAAATTCCAAAACGGTGGAAAAGCAGGTTATTCATCTAATAAACGTATTCAAAGGCTCTAAACGGTAAATACATAGCATTACCAGGTCTAAGTATAACCCTAAAACATGTGGTTTTCAGCTTTTTGCAAAACCATTGATATCTCCACCTTTTATCTCACCTTTACCGTAGATAAACCCTATCCTTCTCCTTTTTTGATCATTTACGAAAATGAGTAAATTTGATACTGCATACTTTTTACATTTATCCCTTCTTGCAAAGCTTATGATTATGGATTAAGCGATGAAAAGATGTTTACAGAAGTTTTATCGAGATTTTATGACTGAGCAGACAACTGCTGGTAATAGTAGTACAGCTTCAATAATAGGTGCAGCTATATGGAGTGCTAATACAGTAAATACAAGTGAAAGCTTCACCCTGCTATTGTTGCTTTACTGATCAAATTTGACCAAGTCTAGGACTTGAATGCTGAGTTTCCTCTCTATTTCTTTGTAATCTGTTTCCTTTACATGCAAGAAAATAAAGACACATTTAATGAATGCAGACCTTTGGATTTGAAAATATGAGTGGTGTACTGCCAAATCAGATGAGCATGGTAGCATAAGGACAATTTTATTGTCTCGTCAATCAAAGAAACGCTGAGTTGAGGAGGGGGACGAAATAATGCTGAGTGTAGAAAATAATTGTACCTTGTTTTGTTTTCACAATTTAATTCCTCCTCCACGTCTAAAACAACCTAGTTTAAGCTAAGGTGTGTTCTGCACGTTTTCTGCTCTTCCTAACGAAAGTGTTATTCATTTATGATTCCTTGAATGAGTCAACAAGAAAATGGTAGATGCGTGTTTCAAACAACTGATGGAGGCTGTGTATGTGACCAGAATTATTGCAATAAATATTGCAGGTGCTTTGAAAGTACAAGTTTTGGTGGTACTTCAAAAATATGCCAACGAAAACAGCAAGTCACAAAAAAAGAAGGTTATTATTATTATTTCAAATACCTAAATGTCCGTCCTCAGTAACATTTGTTTCCTTTCAAGTAAAATAAATTTGATTGTAGTCCAGCTACATGTTTACTACAATACTTTTAGAATCAACCATCGTCATATTATTGAAACTGGATACCACAAACAAGAGACTCCTACCGTTCGCAGAAAGAATGTGAATTCCACAGAGTGCATTACTAGAGAGGTATGCAGTTTTCATATAATGTACCAAATTCACTTTTAGTCTTAAGAGTATATATATGCAAGTTTCATTTTGTATGTAAATAATACAAAATGAGCATGTGGGTAATGCGATCATCGTCTTTTCATGACCACTTACATTTACAAAGTTTGCCGATAAGAGTTGACAAATAGTTGGGCATGCTTGTTGACAATTAATGAATAATGGATTGTTGAATGAGATATCATCAAGATGACCAGCCTAGATCTCTCATGAACCTCTGCGCTAGTCCACACACGAGTTCACCATTACAATAGAGAATAACAAAATTTAATTTGAAAGTGCCCAAGTATCATCATCACGACGAGCCCATTTAGAAATGACAATGGTGGAGTGTAATGGAGTGAATTCATTCTTGTTCATGCAACAATAAGCGTTAAACTTTTGTCACCACGACAATATTATTGTCATTTAGTCAATCATTTTGTGAATCACGCAGCAGAAGAGAAGAACGGTCGTCAGCCAGTCTTCCTCTTTTCAGTTTTCCTCCCAATTACTCAGAGGTACTTATTTGTGCACACAAATTGCAAAGAACTTTTTAGGGTGCGCTTGGACTTTTTGCATTGTAATCAGAATCACACAAAGAAACGTTGAATGCAGATCAGTCAGCCTTCGGAACACACGTATTTTTTTGTCAACTGTCGTTTGCTCTTTGTTTAATTGTCAATTGTTGGATTAGCTTATGTAGTTTTGTGTGTTAGGAGCGGTTATTATATGATTTCTCAATGATATTTTTTTTTGTTTTTTACAATGTTTGTGACAACCTATTTGTCTACTTGAAGCCATGATTGACATGGTAAAGACAGTATAATGGGTGACTTTTAGCTCATGGAATGCAACTGAAAGGAAAAAATGCCGACAGAATGCTTGTGTGTGCTAATTTGCATATAATAATATTGCCCTTTATAGTCAGACCAAATATTATGAGATGATGATAAGAAGAGAAGAATGACGAATCATCAATACAAAAGATAAAGGGAGCATTTCTAATGTGGAGATAAAAACCACGTAAAAACATAATGGTAGTGGGTCGTCTCTCTCTCTCTGTGCACGGATTGATTATTGCTAAGAACCTAAGAAGCAAACCAGTTAGCCCATTGCCAACCTCTAATTGTGCAATCAAAACGCATCTTCTTGACTTTTATCTTGTTGCAGAGGTGACTAACGTATCCTTGACTTTCCTCCCATCCCTTTCATTTCTTGTTCTCAATCATATCATAGGTTGGACCACATGTGATAATAGGAGCGTAATTCAATTACTTAACATACAAACTTATTACAGTTTGGTCCAGCAGTGTGCTGTGGTGTTTGTGTGTCGGAAAACTACAGAGAGAAACAAATAAGTTATCTTCAATCGACTATGCGCCACCTAAGCAGTATTGATTTATGTCCCTTTTTTTGATCACTTTTAATAAACATGCGTGTTTTTTGTACATTCTACTACACTTTCATTACCGAACAACATGATTGTTTCATTAATACAAGGTGTCCAAGAATTGACGAGCTGCAATAACAACTTCCCTTTATACAGCGCCGTGTGGACTAAATGAAACTTTGATTTTTAATTTATATTTTTTCATTGCTGTACTTCCATAATATCATGAGTGATCATTATGCCCCAATTTGCTTCTCACTCTTTTGATCGACTTGTTTTGTTTTGCAGATGCCGACTTATTAAATTTAAGAGACTTGGTCATAACTCCTTTGTTCGCTAAATATAATTTATTCATAATCTATCATGTCAAAGGTATAAATAAATCAGTCTATTTTTATGCTGCTGCTGCGCCCCTTCAAAAAATGATAAATATTATGATGATCGACTTTGCCAGTATGTGGAGTGGAGGACAGAGAGGTCCACCAAATCAATCTAATTGGGATTTTAGGTACCTACCTATGTCATTTGCTTAAGTACATAGCACTTAAATGTCATTGTGCATTTTACCATCTTTATTAACCGCAATTAAACACACCTATTTTTCATTCTCAAGACACACAAATCTCCCTCTAGCTTGGTGACCGCCGAAGGGAATGTGATTGTGAGTGTTTTTTCCTTTGTCTCTCGTAAATTGCTGGTGATGGACGAAGGGATCTCCTTGGTTGTTGTGACTCAGCACGTTTTCAACATTAGAGTTTGTCTTGTATCCATTAAAATTAAGTTTGATGATTTTATTTATGTAGATACATACGATCCCTCAGAAAATTGCAAGTAATTACAACTGAGTTGATTAATTGTATTCTTCCTCGAATTCTAATGGATTTTTATGATAAGATGGTGGATCGCATGACAATAGTCTTCATCTTGTGTAATTTACCTTATAACCCAATCACATCCAACAAAGTGAGTGGGACAAACTACCAATTCTTCAATGCAACAATTAATGAAATTCATAGCCACATGAGAACTAATTGCAGACACACGTGATAGAAAAATCCAAATCAATCTCTGCATTCGGAAAGGGTATCAACAAGCGAGAATGTTTTCAATTCAATCCTGAGCTGGTAGAGAAGAACCAAAGGCATGAGTCCGCATCAACATGATCAACACATTGGAGCAGAGTTCACGTCTTGTCAACAGCAACAACAAGAGTTGTAGACAAGCGTATTAGCCTTCCCAGCAAAGAAAGGAAGAAAAGCGGCGTGCTCACTCCTCATCAAGACAAGAGTGATAAAAAATCAAACGTGGCCAAAGGAGCTAAAGGGCTTATACAATAGATACTCCACTTCGCTCCACTTGCAAGAGCTTTTTATACAATTTCGCTCACAGCTGTATGAAACAACAGAGACATTCAATAATAAGTTAACCTCACGCATCACGACACGATACTTTCTGTCAGAGAGCACCAACGAATTATTACTACACATTATATTTTGACATTCTTTCTCTTATCACATTGTAGTGCTCACTCACATGCACAATTTTGTTGTGTGCGATGTAGCCGCGCATATATGGCTAATAGCTTGTTATAAATTATCCCTTTCTAATCATCATCATCATTAACAACATCATCACCAGTCCTTGGCCAAAGACCTCTACTTTTTCTCTCACTATTTTGATTCCTCTCTCTTTTTCTTTCTTTCACTCTACGCTTTGCCACTGGTTTAATCCCCTTGGGTGCAGGGAGTTTATTCCGAGTGACCACGATGTCTCCAATGTAACACATCGTGTTGTTTGACGAAGATGCGTGCGAAACATTCGGAAATAGAGTCGTCATCAAATTATCTACACATTGTCATTTTGTCTTCATCCTATTGTTTCTTAAGTAGATTCTTCCACCTTTCCCCTAATACGTATCTTTGGTAAATCTGTATACATACATACACGTGCATATTTTTCAGGATCTTCAAGTTTTGAAGTTGTTACGACTGAAGATGAGACAATATGAATTATTTTTTCAATTGCGTTAAAATATAAAATCTGAATCTGAACAAATACTGCTCCTGCAGTAAAACTAAAATTTTGAACGCATAATAAACATCACATGCGTCATCTTCCGCCATCGTTGTCATGTCATAAATAAAATCCGATACACTAAACCTGTAAACGCTTTTTCGCCCGCGGTATGAAAAATGAGAGAAACAAAGGAATCTAAGATTTATTATTGTATCCGATAGTATGTATAACAAGGTCTCTGTATGAAGGGAAAGAGGAACAATCATGCACTTGGCACGGATTCGATTCCTCAAGTGTGCGGTTTCTAAGTAACTCTTGTATTCTTTCATCAACGTGAACAGTATAATTTTGCAAGAAAAAAACGTTGAATTCTTTATTGATGATGATATGCAACGACCCATTATTTATCGTAACCCCATGATCTTCTTAAACCCTTTAAAAGATGACTTTCAATCAAATTCATTGTAACAAAAACGATGTCGTGTCTTGTTTTGTACTTGTAAATCCAACATCTTTTAGAAGTACAGATATTGCACATTTGTTTTCAAAGTATACCCACGTGAAGTTATGAACATTTATGTATGTATTTATATATACAAAGTGTTATAACATGCTGCATTGCTCTCTTTAGGCTTGGCATTAGAAGGGATAAACACACTAAATCAGAAGGCTAGGTGAGAAATGCGGTTAGGAAAGAAAAGTGATATGATCAGTGCGAAAGCACCATTTATTCTCCCAAATGATGAATACAAAACTGCGACTAGTTTCACCAAGACCATCAATCTGCTGTGCTTGCTTTATAAATGAAAACACCCAAAAGATCTTCACGTAGATTCTTGGTTAGAAACTACATCGAACAAGTGTATATAACTATGACACTACGTTTAACCATAAATACACACCGCAATTTGTTGCAAAGTAACTGTGGGAGTTGGCCCCACACAAAGGAAAAGGAGAAATATTTATGATGAATAATAATAAAAGGGCCTCATTAAGAGAAAGCTTGGGAAAAATCATGAAAGTGGGATAAGAGTTCGTTAAGTCATACATGGGTTGCATGGAATAGTTTTTGCAAAGAGCAATTCTTCTCCGAGCAATATTCCCACGCCATGTGATGCAGAGGAATTTTAGGAAAACTCATTTAGTTTATAATGGATTTCATGTTTTCCTTCCTGCCACGTTACCATCACCTCTTCGCCTCCATCAATACAGTCGTGATCATCATCTCTGCTGGATCAATATAAGAAAAAAACAAGCTGCATGATGTGCCAGCATATATAACTAGCCATTGTCTCATGTTCTACCTAAGCTCAATAATTTTAGGATGTACCTTCAACTTTATTAGCCAAAGACGTTTTGTAGAACAGTAGCAGTTGGGTAACGACTTGGAATATATGACAGAATCGTGCGAAAATCATTTCGAATTTTAATAGTCAACAATATTTTAAAAGGTTTTGATTATGTTGCAGTCTTGTAGCGTCAAAATAGAAAAAGTGATGCATTTTATAGACAGGTGAACGAATTCGTAAGTTTTTTAAAAAATTGAAAGGTTAAATCAAATCAAGCAAAAATTTGCTTGTACTACAGACAAAAATGCTTAATAACGACAATAAATGGCGAACAAATGGGTACAAAGCCATGACTTAACGCTGCGTAAGCCTACATTATCAGTGACTGTCGACGCATATAAACACGCATCCCAAGAATCGAAAAATTAGGTGCCGATGTAACTGAAACTTCATGTTCACCGGCACCATTCGAAAGTAGATAATAAAGGATGAACAAGGAACATCAAGGTTTAGATCTTTCCTTAAAACGGTGGGAGGTGAAATCTTTACTGTTGTTGAAAGATGAACGAGTTCCTTGTTGAGATCGTTACCACGCCTTTCGATCTGATTTGTCACGAAAATTGAGTTTACAAAATGGAGTGGTGAAAACGCTAAACAAGAGCAGTAGCTTTGGTTTTGGTTTATTATAAATTATTGACAATGCTATTCTAGTTTTCTCCAAAGTGGCCTGTCAAATTAATTTCATGCCAAAATATACTATACAATTCAAAGTCATATAGCACATAATATGTACAAAAAGAATAAAACTTAGAATTGAAGAGTAATCAAGTTTTGACATAAAATGATGAAGGTTGTTAAGTGTAAAATGAGCCAAAATCTCCTAAACTTTTTTTACGCAATTCTCCTATGGAGTCAGTTTATGACTGGTAAAATACATTTTTGGATTTTAAATAGTTATTTCACATTGACCCATAGTGGAGACCCACAACCCAACGCCTCTGCCATTTAAACAATGGAAATTTCAAGTGATTACACTTGAATCCCCCCACCAACCAATTATTTTATGGTGTACAACATTAAACTGCGTGAACTTGAGTCCTATTTGTTATAAAGGTGTGTAACAATTGTAAACTGTTATCCCCTGAAATGGTTGCAATTAAATAAGAATGCGTTTGGGCTTGCGTAATGTCATTTATGTGCATGCTCGAGATATTCCTCAGCGCTATTATTCTTGGCCTGCTACTTCTAAACAAGGTTTCCCATCTCAATCAAAAATGGAGCTGTCTCAACAACCTAAACCTAAAAAACCGCAGATAATCATTTAGCCAACTGGAGGTATCACTAGTTGTACTAATGTTCTCTCGACATTGTATGTCATTGTGGCCGGACCTTTCGACCGCACTAATAACAAAAATGGTAAATCGAAAAACTTACAAATGAACCAAGTAACGCTCCTCCTTTTTCCCATTTGCAGACATATTTTTTCATATTTATTGCGAGTAGCGTACACAGTCACAGCCTGCCTGAGTACAAGATGAACTGCCTCAAGACATAGTTATGCGTTCGAGAAAAAAAGTTCACCCAGGCTTTACAAAGGAATATGGTCATTTGAACAAGATTAACAGGAATAAATGGTTAAAGCTATCATCAACGATTTCTACTGTTGTTGATTGTGATTAATACCTCACGCATTTGAAGCAGCTAATGACAGCCCGATTGGTTTTGGGCGTGACCTCAGCCTAGCCATACCTATTAATCAACCTTGCTCCAATAATAATCACAACATTATTTCACCGCTCCTTTTTCTCTCGTTGTTTGCGTGGACCTCATAACTGCGCGAAGCATTAAAGGTCTCCTTCGCTCATTCTAGTGGTGGCCTTTTGTTAGCGCCATGCCTGTGATACAATTTTGTATACTTTATCAATCCGCATAAGCATGTGGTCCTGGTAGGCTCAGCTGGTAGCTGTCGTCCCTTTCGCACAAACCCCTATGTCATCTGATACACATTAAGTATGTATATCTCTCCATGGCACGTACACACCTGCACACTTTGAATTAAATTGAATATTTATGCATGCCGGTGTGAATGTATGCTTGATAATAACATCGCAATATGCAATTCATTCTCAACTCAGGTCCGAAAAACCCCGTTCACAGCAACAGAATTATGTATACATAGTTTCAAGCATAAATATTTTTTCTGCAAACAGTGTTCAAAAGGTAATGTTTGGCATGTTCTGCCTAACTTGATATGAGAATGCATCATCCTGCGAATCAGACTAATACTAGTGCCATCTGAAAACTCTGTCGGTGTGTTTGACGAGCATCTATCTGGTCGCTCTCTCTTTTTTTGATGGACGGCTCCCTTCTGTGAGACCCAAAGTGGTGCGCTGGGCACGATCAAGTGAGACGGTTACAAATGAATTTCGCAGACATCTTCCTTCATTTTTGAGGAAGAGAAAGAAGAAGAGGAGGATGCAAAAAGTTATCACTAAATGCTCATGTTTCCGTAGATCGGTAAGTTGCAGCAAGAGAAGTGGCAGCGCTCATTGAGATGAAGAGTTTCATCACCAATCTTCTCATCTAACTTTTTCTTCTATTATGCCCCAAACAAGAAATAACTTTGTGATGGGAGGCTGTTTCCTTTAGTGTCATCATATAAATATCAATGTTTTTCATTTGCTTTTTGATTCCAAATGTATAGACAATTATAGACATGAATGGGAAGGGAAAAGTTTCACAAAAATGATTTTATATAATTTTGAAATATCAATCATTTCTGACAGCATAACCGATTTAGCACTCCAAGGTAAATGAAAATTGTCACGCTAAATGGCGATACAGCTATGATACAATATCAAAGATGGTTGGCAGCAGACGTAGCGTGGTGACAGCAAAGTGTAGCAGTTACTTGTATGCGTTTTTGCAAAAACACAAAATGTAAGCTAGCAAAAGGAGCGAAATGAATAGAAAAATCACTTAAAAGAGGCCTTTGTAGAATAGTTCTATCGTACAACTTTTTTAATTGAGTGTATTATTTTGTTGGGATGTTCCGTATTTATTCGCCGACATTATATACGGTATAAAAGCGATACTTAGAAAGGTAGTAGTACATAATATTATGTGTATTCGTTGTAAGAAAGCTGACTAAAGATGCATCAGATCAGATCAGAGGAGTTTCTGGACAATTTCTGTAAAAATGCATACATACCTCAACATTAAATGCAAATGAAAGCGTTTACCCACAGTTGAATACCGCATTTAAGGGGAACAATCAGACTCAAAAAATGTAGACAATGCGTAAAACAAAGAATTTCTAGTAGAATGCAACCCAATGAAAGTCATAGCTTCTTGTTTCTACTACTCACCAAGTACAAATGAGAAAAATACGTCTATGGAACATGGCACGATGATCCCGGAATCAGGTGAATTGCATTGTTAAAATGTTTTCCTTTAAGCTATATAGCGTATCATGTTACATCCTCTTCGTCCCCCCAGATTCTGATGTGATGAACCACTGTCATTAAACATTGTTATATGCCCATTATAACTATGCACATTCCACTTTTATGGTGGCTCGGATGCTATAAACAACAGATCTTTATTGCAATAGCAATCTTTAGCTCCTGTCTGTAGCAAACCCGTGATATTCTTGTCGACGAGTTCTTAAAAGATCAAAGTCACTGTAAACAACTTGCGTGCAGAGAGGTGTTTCTTCTTGACAACACATTTTTATTTATTTTACGTTTGTCTTCTTCCCCACTACCAGCCTCTACTTTAGGGATATCTTTTTGCCGAATCAACACACAACAGATTCCTAGAGGAATGTTGCTACTTGAATAAATTATGTTTTATACCTGCTCTACCTGCTCTTCAAATCAAATGCATATAAATAAATATGCTCACACACTCCTACCTCTAAACTAAATTTGAATTTTTTCCTGTTCCACCTCCTTTATTCAACATACTTGTTGGAAATTAAAAATCCTCCACCTTAAATACTTACATAACAGAGAGGTTCGAAAGTAGTGTCAATTGAAATTAAGTGATACACAGCATCATCCTCTTACTTTTTTTGCCAGGCCAGTCCTTGTTAATATATGACTTAGCAGACTTTTTTGCATAATTGCAATTGACATATTGAAATTTGTGAGACCAGCCAACAGTTAGTAAATTAGCTGATTTTTTTTCTTTGTGAAAATGAGCTTTGGCCAAGAGAAGACAAATGGGATGTTGGGTAAGACAGCAGTATTTGTGCTGTGAGCGTTGAAGTAAATGGTCATTCCATTCCAACTCCAAGATTCAATTTAATTTGTTATGCGCCCATGCAATATACGAAGGAATGACATTGGTGGACAGCTGTTTTTTTACGTGTGTAAGTTGTAATGTATAAATTAACTTTTTTCGTAAAAGGTAAATGAAGTATAATATATGTAAGGCATGTGTAAAAAATCTTTATATCTATACAATATATGTGAGAAACATACATTTTGACTACTTAATGTAATATCCGTCTTCTCGTAGTTTCATTGTGCCCCGAGGATACGTTTTTATATTGTCTCTCTCCCTCTAACTCAACTAAACAGCTTGCTCGCCGCTGTTGCTGCTTGCTTACTCCATTAACTGGCTACTTTTTTTATAAACACCTCAAAGATATTGACAAGTTCAATAAATTATTCATATATTGTTTATGGATGCTGTTGGAGACCTCTAAATGCAAATTTTGCATTAATGCATGCATGCATGCAAGCAAGTCTCCTTTGGAAAAGTTGTGGCTCTTCCCTTACGCACCTCGTTTTCTCATATATATTCCCTATAAAATAATCTAAATTTGGACAGGCCATTTGTCTATCTTCTGTCGAATTTTTAAGCTCATTTACCTTGTTTGGCTGGACATCGGCGTCGCAAAAAGAGAGGGAGAGCACATAATTTGTGGATGTTCAGTTCAGAGTCCTGCGACTATTTTATAGAATGCAAAATGTCTTATACATTTTCAAATAATGTAAAATATTGCAATGTGCACGGGATATCCTTTATGATGGCCAGTAACCATCCTTTGCGGCTGTATGGGCACGTTTTGGTGTGAAATCGTGAGTTTTCCCATGTGAACCTAGTATTTGGGTTGCCGTCTTGAGCTTCATTGCATCATATTATTATTTTTCAATATTTTACGTTTAAAGGAGTAGTTTTGGATGGATGGGTGAGTAAGCCAGGCCATTTCAGCAATAACCTAACCCACCGGAGATTTTCATGATGATGATGATCATCATCATAATATCATATCAAATGTATCAAACGACCGGGCTATGAAACAACCCACTCCCAACAATTCTATATCCGTGCTCATCAGTTTTATGATGGGGCTCAGTTGATGTAGATGATGATGATGGTGAAAGAATACAAATCAACGGACTTGTTGATGATGATCAAACACACCAAAGTGCATAAAAACAGGACCTCTTGAGATTTTTTTGCATGACTAATTTAATCACGACTTTATAACAACCACGCCACTCCGAAGTTTCTAACTTGCCATCCGGGTTGAAGTCCAACTTGACTTCTTGTGGGAAACAAATGTGATATTTAGAGTTGTCTGACAGCGCTCACTTTTCTTTCTCCTCGAGGCAAATCGTGGCTCATGATTTTTTTTCTCGATTTTGCAAAATAGTTGGGTCATCTCTTGCTCATTGGTACTTATCTCCAGCTGTTGCCTACATGCCACACCAGGTCAGATGCGTCGTGAACCTTTTCTAATGATAAATTAATGGCAACGGGCAGTGAGTACATGTTTCCTATACACTTGTTTCTCAATGTATTTTAGATGAGCTTCATATTTACTCAAAGGTGATATATAAAGGAAGCCTTTAACACCATTTTCCTTCTTGCTTAACATCGCCGTGCATCTTTGTAATTGATTTTCTTTTATAGCTGACTATTACACATATTGCTGTATTATATTGCAATATCTGTTTTTGTTCAGAGGAATAAAAATTAATATGTTAGAGTCCACCTTTCATGGATTCTTTTCTCGATCATGCGAGGAATCTTGTTAATTAATTCATGATTTATACTTTTTCTTGCTTCAGTATTAATTTTCGTTTTCCTTTACATGGAATTTTACGGTAATTTGCATTTTATAAGAATAAGAATATTTTATTAGTTTTCAAATAAAATTCTCAATAGAAAACGTTGATGATTTGGAGTTCTCAACTCAACCATCACGTATTCGCATAGAAGGTTTGCGACTGACTACCTTATTTTTCACAACTAATATGTATTGACAATCTTACAAGAAGCGCCCTGAGAAAACTCATCTGGAAGTTGTTGCACAAGGAGAAAAGCAACAGCCACATTTACATTGTTTAACATTTAATGAAAAAAAGGCAAGACGGAATCTTTTGTTCAAGAGAAACGCAAAGGAAGGGCGAGCGTTAAAAAGTAAACCCTCACAACAGGATATTATGCTTGTGGATAAAGTAATGACGAACATGAAACTAGTATTGACAAGTATCATAAGGCAAATGAGCCAAATTACACTAGTTCATGTCATTTTAAATTACCAAATAAAAAACCTCACAGACATCTACACCGGTTTCCGACCCCCTGGTCTACTCTCCAAAGCGAGAAACACAGAAAGGTAGAAAGAAAGTGAGATAGAAAAAAAACTAAATTTAAATTTGAATGCTCTTCTACATATACTTATATACTTTGTTCTCCCTCCCTCTATATTTTGCACATACATACCTAGAGTACAAGCTGGAACATTTATTACCAGTTTGTTTTATGTGAACAATAGAATGTGGACAAGGGGAAACTTTGTCTTTCACTCGTTCCTTTCAAAACCCTTTGTCATTTTTCAAATTAATACAATGGTTAGCTAAGCTTACTAATAAACATGAGTGAAATGTATGTTGCTGGCTAGCGTAAGGTATCATAACGAAGATAAATTATTAGATTGCCCTAAAGTATTTGCATTCATTTCATCTCCTTTTCTCAGCTCACTAGAATTCTCATACAAAAAAATCGGCAATAACTGTCGGTACGGAATGTTTAAAAAATGTTGCAGACACACATAATATGTACATAATGTAAGCGCCCATGGTACCTCTTTCGTATTCATCATGATCATGATCATCATCATGAAGCAAAGCCTTTTACAGCATATAAGACTTGTGTCGTTTAGCGTGCCTCATAAACAAAACATAGTGACTGACAATGCACGCATGAAAGCTATGTTTATGAATAGAACCAAAAAGTCTTAAGTGATTAAATATCAGTGACGTATTTACAAGCAGAGCTGTAGAAACAGATTTAAATCTTTTTTTTTGTATGGGGACAGGACAGAATGTCATAATATTATGCATATTTTTTCTTATCAACGATGAAACATAAAAAGGCAGCTGTCCACTAACAAAAGCAGAAACAAAATGTCAAGTCAGTACATCTGTTTATGGGTATACAAACAAATACATCATTCTCTGTGATTTGGTTCCGGAAAGGCTTGGCTTGTTTTGAAAGGCGAATTAGTTTATACACAGCATAAAATATGTATATGTGTGCGTTCATATCTTAAGTATTTATATCTGTGATTTTTTATTGCAAACATTTACAGAGCTCTATTTGCACTATGGTTTTGGGGGGTTGGGAAGCTGTGGTCATAAACTACCTTATTTTTATGTCTGTGACTACAGCAAACAAAGTCACGACCAACGACATTTCCAGCCGTCAAAGTTTATGATAGTATCGAATTGCAAAGGTACCATACTGCTTGTCCACGTTAATCGTAATCAATAACAATAACCACAAAAATACTGCCTATATCCGACACCAAACTGGTAGTATAATACCACCTTAGTCGTAATTTAGTAAGTTACATTATTGAGGTAAGAAGAGCAAGTAAAATGTACGTTTAAAATAAAACTTACTACTATAGCAAAGCACCTCAAAAAGTCACACATATCCTTGTGATGAAGCACATGGTGGAGGTTCTACCTGAGATTTTAGGTTGAAGTACTTATTATGCATCCAGTACTCGTTATTACATGCAATTTATGGGACTCTTCAATCAAGACATGTAACTACTTAACAATACAATATGCAAAAGTACAAAAATAGCCCATCACACAGAGTGACGGAGAAAAGGCCAGAATGAATGAATTGATTGCATTATTTCAATCTTCACGACAGTGGACACCTTCAACAGAGAGTGGAAAATATGCATTCATCATGTGAAGCTACTACTGCCTCCTTTGATTGAAGACAATAATGCGTCTTGCTATCGCTCCTGCACGACTGCACCTTTAAAGGTACGAAGGTAAGGCTAAATACAAAGGAAATTACAAGCAAGTGTTTCAGTCAAGCACATTAGATAGATGAAGCTCTCTTCATGAATTAAAATCTCATAGTGTACATCACATCACATTTTTTTCTATTAATAGAAGCTTTTTCATTCACCGTCATCCGCGTATTTACCCTTTGTAATGTGATTAAGGTTCATTCTCTTTTCAATTTCATCGACAAAGCTGATGCATTAGCAGAAACTACGCGAGAGTGATAAAGACAGATAAGGTGTGTGTGGGTATAAGTTGAGAGGATACGGGAATGACTTCACGTTCAAAAATGAAAAAGATAATTCGTGCATTTTCCACATATGCATGTCCATAATATCAAATACGGTGATACACACACACACATGGCATGCTAGAAAACAAAAATAGGATTCATAAAGCGTACAACCTACAAAAATGTACATCTAAATAACCATGAAAGAGCTATATTCAATGGAGGTGGTGTTGTTGAATGATGGAAAAAACTAAAGTCTCTTCTCTCTCTCTCTCCTCCTTTATAACCATACCAATTTTCACGTCATTTCATCTCTAATCATGTCTCAAAAAGAACACAGTTTTGTCTAGTCATGCTCTTTAGCAGAAGCCATAATAATAATAATATGTGGCCATTTTGCATGAGTGTAAGGAAAAGAGCAAGGAAGCAAAAAAAAGATGTGTAAGTCATAAGTAAGTAGTTTCCATAACTAACTTGGCTTTTGCTGAAGATGATGAGATGAGATGAAGGCTTTTTTCTCATATTACATTTGCCATGCTTCCATCATTATCTACTAAAAGTCGTCTTGTTATGTTGCATGCATTGACTTACTGACCACTGCTGATGATGTCCCATCAAAGTGGCAAAAAAATGCATATGTGTGTATTTTTGCATGCATGCAAGATGCGGCATCCAAAAGAACCTAATGTAAATTACCACCTTCTTCTAGCAACACTCTTTCATTTAAACTTTCTTGCATTGTATGTAAAGTAATGTGTGATTTCAAGAAGAAAAAAATACAATGCCCACGACAAGGTTGGAGTACGACACGTAAAAAGTACGAAAACCCTTCTATAGGGCGTGTTGTAGCCCATTACTGATTTGAATTTTCATCGTCACCCTGTTCTTAGCAAATGATTTGAGCTTTTCATCTATTTTTGTGGTTATAACCAGCAAGCTTTCGATTTTTTCTTTTAAAGTGTGTTCGTTTTATCTACATTCCGGTCCATATGTCCCCTTTGGCCACTGGTGAAGTTTCGACAGCAAAACATGATGACTGGCTTGCACTTCACCCCTCCACTTCAAATAGACGGGTGTACTCGTTTAATTAGGCGATTACGCTTTCATCCAACCCACAAAGAGAAATTAAGCAATCACAAACCTCATTGGGAATGGGTGATCAGGATGAGAAATCTTGTAACTTTCCCACTATTCCAGCAACCACATAGATTGCACAATTAAACTCCCATTGTATAGCCTCTATTGCGTGATTCTTGTTGATGATTTGATTTAAATGCCAATCTCACAAATGGCAGCATCTTGGTGTTCATAGGATGGGCTTTAAAAGTACATATTATGAATGATGATACCAGGAAAATTTTTGCTAGGCATTCATTTTTACGAATGTGCACACCACATCAAATGGATAGTGATAGTGGGATACTTAATAATTATTTTTGCAGCTGATTTTTTTTACCTCGGTGTTGTATTCCCCATATTCAATGACTGCAAATATAAATTGGGAAAACCCAGAGAAACATGAGCAAAAAACAAATCACAGTATCATTTTAAAATAATATTTCAACTCAAGGTCTTGCAGATATTGAGCACATCTACATCACCGACAAAAAAATGTTATTTTACATTGAAATCCTGGCGAAAGTAATACTTAATAATGACATGAATATATCTATTGTATTGTTTTAAAGAAGGTAAGGTAAGGTAATCCATCTAGTCGCACAGCCCTTACATAACTTTGTATTAATTCATTCTCCTCCACATCCCGTAACTCAATGTTCGTCATAAATTGTCTTTTCTGGGATGTACGTTACGAGAAGCAGAAATGTGAAACCTCTTGTTGCATTTACAAACGTCTATCCTAACTAATGGGCAAGGTTAAAAGTTCAATGTCTGTGTTCTTTGACTGAGTGACCATCAGAGTGAAGGATGTTTTTTTACCATTTCACCTCATTCATATTTATATGCATAGATTCCTGAGTGGACGAAGGGTAGAGCCATATACCACACTGCAAAAGGTTTAGGTATTTCATCCGCTCATAAATGCATTATAGGAGGGAAAACGCATCACACAGTTATTCTGCCCACTTGAACAAAGGTACAACATAAAATATCCACACCTTCGATGAGATTCGAAAAGATCGTGGGACACAGCAAAAAAAGTATTGATGGTGGTGTTGGTGGTAGTTTTATGATCAAGTTGAGTGAGAGGGGTACTGTAATAATGAATTCAGACAGAGAAAATGAAAACTCATAAAGACCGTCCTTCTCTTCTCGAAAGTCGTTCTTTCTTGAGAGTGCCTACAGCCAGCCGATGATGTGCTATATGCTCTTGTTTCTTCCACTAATTTAATCATAGTTTTTCACAAAAACAAAGAGCATCACCTCATCTTTGACTTTTGATGATGTGGAGGTGGTGCTCTATTGCCTTCCCATAGAAATATGAAATGACAGCCACACCTTAAATAGCTTTCGTACCATTTCGAGCCACTATTAATAGTCACGTATAGTGGAACTATGGTCATATATGATAACAATTGTGTTTCAAAATCCGTCTGCAATATAATCATCACCATGTACTTCTGGAGCTTACTCTGAAAAGAGATTCAAAGTTTGTGTGTGACCATAAAATCTAGCGACCTTACATGCATTCAATTAAGTATGTAATTGGTACAAGAGATGACGAAGGAAGATGCGACTAAAGGGTCTGCGCATTGGTTTCGCACGCAATTCTACTCAACCTAGGATGGGAGCGAGACCCCTTTCTGCCTTTGTTGGTAGATGTATACCTAAGCAAAATATGGCACCAAGGAACAGCAAACATGAGTAGATAAACCCCACCTTTAGTAACTGTAGTCCCAATTTCCAAAATTAGTTGGTGTGACATCATTTATATGCTATTACTATTAGCATATCTTACTTCTTGTGTGTTCAAAAACATATCGACATTGTCACAAGAAAACCAAAAGCATTAAGTATTCGAAATTGCAAAATCTTTACTTGTTCAGTCTTCAGTTCTCAATAAAATATAACGTCAAAGAATCGATTATTTATTGACACAAAAACTAGAGGTGCAAAACATATTATTGTACGGATATTTTTTATTGCTTTACTAAACTGATCTCAGCAACCACATTTCAGTTAAAACTGAGAGCAACCCCAGCCTTGAATTGTCAAAGTGAAAATAATGACTACAAAAATAACAAAAGCATTATGCAGGCTTTAGGCAATTTGACAACCGAGGACAGTCATGATTATTAATTTGGCCAATTCTAACAAGGAAAAGTTAAGCAACTCAACGAAAACTATGTGTTTGACCAACTCCTGATTCCCTATTTGCGCTGCAAAAAAATTTGCGAGGGTTAAACTTGTAAAATTATAAATGTCTAATTTTAACTCTGTATCCCTTACGGTTTGATAAAACTGCTAAATTATTGCACGGAGGGCGACAAGAACAAGAAAGGAAAATGTCAGCCAGAGTGAAACACAAATTAAAGAGCTAAATGCCCACGTCATGGTTTGTTGGAAACGGTAGAGATGATAATGTTTAGTTGGTCATATATTATGCAGAGAAGGCATTCAAAATCCTTGTTAAAAGCCTACGATGTACTATATTATCTATTTGAAGTTTTGTGAATAAGCAAGTAGTGCACAAACAAAGCCCCTACCACCGTCTTTATTTTTGAAGGAATATTTGATGACTGGGTAGGGCAAGTTATGAGCACATACCACACCAGGTCTCATGCTAAACCCTCCGTATTATATTAGCATGATGAAACCATGCTCAACTTGAAATGTAGCAGAATAAGAATCGATGAGAGAGTGTGTATTAAATATGGACTTAAATGAAATATATGGAGGGCATTAATTATCATATAATGAACAAGAGATGGTCTCTGCCCTTTTTACTGCTGCTTTTTAGCTCACTCATTCACTCATGCACATTACAATCGCATCATCATCATCCGCAACATCATTCTTCTTATTTTTTTTACAATTCATACATCTCGCGGTGTATAATAAGTATTAGGGATTTTGTCAGATACCTGTTGAACCGCACGTCAAACCCACATCCATAATATTATCATCAACAATATTCATGCATTTATTCATGACCCAATGCAGGAACTGCGTTGATATTTGTATAAGCATACTTTCAGCCTTCAGCATCAGCATTGCACAAAATGTATTCTCTGTCTGACCATCTCAGCCAAGACGAGAGAAAGAAAGAGAGTCTATTGGACGTTTTGTTTTTATTTCACAAGCCTTTTTTCAAACATTTTTCTTTTACTACCGGCAGACAATGAGATAAAATCGGTTTTTCTCTTTATATGCATATACGTCTATAAGATGTTGAGAAAGAAAGCCAGAGCCAACCTCTTTTTCGTATTTTGCACAGTAATCTTGTTTAAGAATCTTATTTAAACATACAACAATGAAATTAGTACCAACATATGTAAGTGTACATTTTTATCTTTGCTTTTGAGCACTTAAGCTAAGTACAATCGTTCAACGTTACACATGAGAACATAAACTCCAAGAGTCTTCAAGACGCACAGGACAATGAAATTAAATTGCGATTTTTACACACAGTGAGTCTCACATTGGAAAGGGAGAAAAACTAGTACTTTCCTATTACGTGAGCGGTGTATACTTACTCTTTATCCTATTGGGTTGTCTGTTAAAAAATCGGTATGCAACATGGAAAATTTGGCTGACGGCTGGCTCTTTGGTTGATGAAGAGGATGATGAGTCTGCAGGCCAACTAGCTTGCTAATGAATAGCATACAGCAATTAAGCTGCGAAGCTTAAATAAATGTCACATTCAAGCAAACAGTATTCGGAGAGATGGTCTTGTTTAGTCAAAACTTCTGTCTTTAAAGTCACCTGAGAAAAATCATAGGAGACCGCGACACTCCGTTTCGGCAGTGACTCATTGATACAACACGAAAGGTTGGACGTTTGATGTTGGATAGGTGTATTTTTTTCTTAGGAGAAACAACAAGATATCCGTGATTTAATGCCAGCATGACTAGCTTAAAAGGTGAAATAGGAACAAAAAAGTTCTGGTTTTATTCACCATTGAAAAATCTTTTTCAAAAGTTTCAAACACAAACTTTACTAAATCGAAAGAAAAGTGATTAAGCAGCATTTTTTGATAGCACAGGTAAAAAACCAGAACTTAAGAAACAGTGCTAACTTGACCTATAGAATTTGATAGTGAATTTGCGCAATCTCTTCTTTTGTCATATTGGTCTCAACTACATACAACCGTGCATAATCCATATGAATCTTTGCTACTCTACAAATTATCTTTTCAAATAAATAATTACAAAGGGGAACCGACTAAGTAGTTGTCTTATAATGCCATCACTTGGTCCCATCACTTTTTTCGTAAGGGCTTAGATAATATCATCAGGATAATTTACAGAGGACACAGGTCTTGAGCCAACACTTAGCGCATCAACGGAGAGCCAGAGCCAATATTATTACTACTTTTCTGTAACTACATATTACTATGCACATAATCTCATAATAAGCCGTAACAGTTGAGAAATGCAACAAGTTGTTCAACTACTTGCTACTCCCATCTCATCCACTCTCAGCTCAGCTCTCCGTTCAATTTACTCATAGTATATTTGTATAGAGAAATGGGAGACTGTGGACAAAATTCCACCCTAAACTCTGTCTTTTTTTCTGCTGAGCTCGTTGGGATGCACTTACTCACAACGACGGTTACATTACAATAATGTTACGTTACAAGTTGCAATGTTTAATAGCACTTGAGGCAATGGTGAAGTATTGGCTCAAAAAAGTGTCCGCGTTGTGTACATATTACATGAGTTAGAGAGATATAATACTACTACTGCTACCGCTGCTGTTAATGAAGCATGGTTGGTAAGTTCATTCAAGATAATGTATGGCCGTGCCTAAAATGCATCTCAAAAGAAGCGAAAGAAGATGAGAATCCATTAATTACCACCAGTCAACTTTTTTCAAAAGTACCAAAAATCCAATTATAAAAAGTACATAATATAGTGAATGGCCAAAAACATCACTGCATGCATTCACTGCATTATTGCATTAGCTTCATTTAAGGAATAAGAATCGGAGACAAGATTAATAGAGATTCAACACTTTTTTTTCTGCTGATGCACATGTGTTTGGGATGAGATGTGATATGTGACTTGACTCATGTGCATTTTGGTCTCGGCAATATGTTACACGCAAAACAAAACAGACTGATTATAAAATGCTACTTTGAATCAATATCCTTATTTAATGGTTGACTAACTGCTCAACATAAAAAAGACTTTCCAAAAGAAGTCATAAGTTTATTGAAATGGAATAAATGTGCAGAGTGGTGCGACCATCCTACAAAAAAAACAATATGCAGGAGACGGCAGCCATAAAGCCACTGTGGACTCGTTGGCCTGACTACTTAAATGTCTTAAAATCCTGTTACTATTTAAACAACATGAATGAGTGAGTAAGTACAATGATAAGAGACGAAGTACATGAAAGAAAAATGACCAAATAAGGCTACACAACACAGAGGGTGGAAAGGACATCATAGGTAGCAACAACGTGCCTTTAAATAAAAAAACATGTTACAAGAACTTGAATAATAATATGAAAAAACGAAATAGAGGTATAATGTTGCCATTCTCGGTAATTTCACTGATTTGATGTTGATCATAAATTACAAATTAGTTGACTTTCATGTAAACTACATGAATCCAATACAATTCAAACAACCAAGTAAAGTCTCTCAAAAAAAACTTGCAATGTACATAATATACTGCAAATCAAGAAATGGCAACGAGAGGAGATCGAGGTTTGTACAACACATGTGAGAAAGAGAGGGGACCTCATGAAACTTGTGTAAGCTGGTTTGGGGCCAACTATCCAACTTGCATTTCAACATCATGGAAAATAGAGATCCCATAAATGTGGTGAAATATAATTGAGGATTTTTTTTGCTTTATACCTGAGCGTCTTATAAAAAGATGGATGGATGCATACACATAGGCGTGTATGCATTATAATGCTTCCAAGTGCGATATCATCATTACCCTTATCATTATAATGATTATAGGAAACCATATTGTTCATCAGCGGAGCATCAATACCTAAATTCTACTTTAAGTGTTCAAGCCCAGCTAATAGACATCTTTTTAAGTCAACAAAACAGCAGCAACACAGGAGATGGATGGATGGGAAACAAGTGCAATATAATAATGAGAATAATAGTATATTATAAGCAACCTGCAATCATACTTGAGCTACCACAAATCCTCCCCAAAAAATTGCCTATTATGTTATGATGATACTATCATCTCTGCTGAGGTATTAAACTTTGAGATAAAAGCATATTGAGATGGGTGAAACAAGTCATTATTATAAATAATTAAACAACAAAGTTGACTCTTCTTTTTGAGCAAGAATCAAAGGTGTGGTTGGGCCGAAAAGCAATTTAGGCAACACAATTCAGCAACCAAACAACTGATGAATCTGATGATGCGATGAGCTACACAGAGGAGCCGCAACAGTGAAAACATGCCATAATGTTCATTTGCATTGCGGCTCACATTACAAATTACAATAAAAAGTTCTTGGAAGAAAATCATGGGAATGTGAACTTTGACTACGTTATCTTAACTCATTCTCCCATATTTCACAAGATTAAGTATATACTCCACACAGGATATTATTACAGTTGGTTAAAACAAGACTTGCTTGTTCTCCTTTTCAGGGAAGTTGATCCTTATTTCACACTACCTAATTTAAAAGTACAATGGATGCGGCAGGCCCATGATGATGCTACCTAATTAGAAACATACAAATAGCCTCAACGAATAAAAGTGACTGTAATTGTAGTTTGGGCTTGGTGGACAGTGATATGTTTTTTTTATATATGTACA
>LJIJ01000912.1:0-66685 GCA_001718145.1 Orchesella cincta
AAGATTCGCGTGGTTTTTTGTCACAACCCAGTTCGCCGGATCCCTCCATGGTCTGCGAAGGCGGCATAGTTTAGAATATAGCGGCTGGTGTTGTTCCGCGTCTGGCTGTTTCCCCAAGCAGCAATGCTGTGTGCTATTCTACAAAGTATCCATCATGTCGTCGTGAGCTAATTTCTTTCAGGTTTTTCCAGTTTTAAGCTTAAGCAAGAAGCTACGCCTCGGCGCGTGCTCGTCCCGCGCGGTACTCGGTGGACTCCCCAGACTCAGTTGTGCAGGTTCACTCTGTGAGGCCTGTTGGTGCAGGTAAACGGAGTATTGGTTCAAGAGCTTCAAGGGTGGTCTTACTCTCGTCTTCCAGCACAGTCACCCCTCGCTCTTTCAGTTGGAGTCGAGATGATTGCTCAGGTTTCGCTGGATGTGATAGTTTCTGTTAGCAGGCCTTGCGTCGTGGTTTTCTTGGAGAAGACCTGGGAGTAGTGGAGGTATGTCTATGCAAAAAGCTGCATAGTAGTGTCCATCACTCTTTGCATGTTAGGAGTCAGCCGTCAGAAATCAGAGTTCGGACCTCTCTTCTAGTTCCATGTGCATCATCAAGTTTTGGTGTTTTACACACCTTTTGTGATGCGTTTTGCGCCGCTCATGGCTGGCCGGAAATAGATTAAGTTAAGCGCAGTATCTATAAAATCTACAGTTTATTTCAGATTTGGAAATCGTAAGTTGATATAAATGCAGGCTGATCCTAAAAGGAGCCTCGCCCATTGCTCAGACCGGGTGCGTTTGTTAGATGCAATCAAGCGCTGGGACCGCATGCCAGGTTGTAAGCCACATAGCTATTTTCGGCTCCGCTGGGTTAGCTAAGTGCTTACAGGCGCAGAGTACTGATAAACTTAAATCTGTTTTAAAAACTACTTTCTGCCTTGAAATGTGGTGATTAATTCACACTCTGTTTAGCTTCAGACTAGTTAATGCATACTATGTGTCTTTTTAGCTGCAAAAACTAGTTTAAAATTCCAGTTATTAATATAAAATAAAATAAAATGAGCAGAGAAGAGAGAGCAGAGGGTAGCAGGTCAGCTGATGCTGGACGTGTCGTAACAAACAGTATAATTTAAGTCAGGTTAACAAATCTTTTAAAAATCGTTACAGTTTTAGAAGTTTGCTGATTCGTTTTCTCGCTGTAACATTATGTGAAACCTGGCGGATTTATCCAACAAATAAAAAGTTGTTACATTATTTAAAATTGTTAGCAGTTTGATCCATAACATAGATCTTCTTTAAAAAACGAGAGTTTTCCAAATTCGGGTTGACATTTTTGGTAACCTGAAAATCATTTTCTTCATCAATTCTATTTTGGATGCCCTTTCTGACTTTTCAAGATTTGAAAAGAGAGTTAAGCTCTGATTCAGGTTAGAGTTTGAGTGTACATGTCTAAAAACAAATCAAGAGTATAAATTGACATTCTTCCATGAAATAATCAATTGAGTTTCTCAAATAAAATCAAGCCTGCTGGTTTTTGTTGTGGAACAGTACCACGTGTTTGGCTGCTTTTAACAATATTGTAGATACGGGCTACTTTCTTACACTTGTTGTCCCCCACTCAAGTAGGCAGTAGTCAAGGATTGAAATTACTAAAGATATTGTAAAAATATGTCTCCATTATGGAGTGAACATTTTTGCACAAAACATCTTTTTAACATAAAGGTTCGGCGGGTCTGATGATTGTACAGACATGTTGATATTGTTCATCAAATGTGAGTTTTTGGGTTGAGTAGAAGTCGTATAAATATTTGAACGTCTTTAACCATTTCAATAACTGTCCCATTTAACTTTACCTTTAACTCTGGGTTCAGAGATTTTGTGGTACCATCTCAGATTCCATGGAAGTTTGATGTGTTGCGTTGTGTGAAAGTGGTGCGAATATGAAACCCTAAGTATGACATATGCATTGCGGCCTTACTTCTGGGGTAATCCCGCTAAATGGTTAAGTTAGCACCTTTGATTTTCAAGGGTCAGGTTACGCGGCTGCAATATTAATGATTCTGAAAAAAACTTAAAGGAACTAATAACTAACTACAAATCCAATACTACAATAAAATTTCAAATACAATACTAATACATCACAAGCATATTGCATACTTAATATTGTACACAAAGCTACATAGCATTACTAAGTTCCATTTGTCCATTGAATCCATTTGTCAAGTTACCTCTTTATTTTAAGTAGTACGGAAGTACGGAGACGTCCTTCGCGTCCGTCCTTGAGTTACTACTTTAAACAGATAAATAAATTTTGCATTGACAAATTAATCCTGTAACTTTCTTGTTATAACTACCTCACGTTTTTTACGACCCTTTGTTTACTCACATCGTTTGCGGATTTCCTCTGGGTCACCGTTATATTATCATATTCACCAACCGAGTTTTGGCAAAATATACCTTGCGATGAAGACCCAAACGTTTGCATAAAATACATGACGCAAATCGTGAATACTTAACTCAAGCTCAGGACATGTAGCCTTTCTCTGGTAGAGTAAACACATCTAGTATTTTCCCCTGTCTGTTAACCGGCAAGTTTTAACATCCTGTTTTTCCATACTAAAATCCTTAAGACAGCAGAAAAGACTTTAATTGGTCAGCCAGCTGTGCTTATTGCATAATTAATGAAAAAAAGAAACTTAAACGAGTCGCAACTGAGTTACAATAATGTAATTTGCCATGGTTGTTATCGGGAAGAATGTATACTCGGGTGACACGGAGTCGTACTCAACTGCCGACTCTGTTGGGCTGCTGATGAACTAGGCATGAACATCAGTGAAATCATGGCGAGGAGGAATACGTTCCAACAGAAATTGGTATGCTTGCCTATTTGTACTACCCATTTATATCGGACAAATTGTGATTTTTTACAGTTTTTTTCTTCCAATTTTGCAGTTCATCTATATGCCTCGTCGAGCTAAAATGGTAACAAAAGTACATTATAACAAATCGAAAATGTTGCCATTGTTGTCGGAGATTGACAAACCTCGACAATGGGAGCAAGACACTTACCAAATGGAAATCCAATATTGCTTTTCATGAATGGATTTCCTTAACGCAAAAGAAAACGGTGGCAAAAGAAACCAGTCCACAGCGTTAGAAGCAAATGAGTCCAGATTGGTTACAAAAATACGATGGATCCTAGAATCCGTCAATGGAAGAATTAAAAATGTTTTTAGATTCTTTAGAGACGTTATCCTAGACGTATGTTAAGAGACAATGAAATTGAACGTAATTGCAATTGGTTTTATTTGAACGTAATTTTTTTTAGGATTAGTCATATGGATGTCAACATGCGGGGGTGGGAGTGGATATTGTTGAGCTGCTGATGGAGACAGTATCCGGCACTTCGTTGCAGACCAATTCTATTTGGACAGATACCCATTGAAAACCACCAAACTTCACACATCCAAAAATTCTAAAATCTGAAGTAGTCCATAATTGTTGCATTTATCTCATTAGAAGCATTAAACTAAATATAATTTTCAGGAAAAATAAAACACCACCTACAAATTCAACTGTTTTGTAACAAATATAGCATATGACACTTGACTGAGCATTATTTTTCATCGGATTACAGTTCAAATAGAATTGGTCTGCAACGAGGTGCCGGATACTGAGAATAGCCATTCTGTTCCAAAAATGGTCCTGAAGAATCGTGTTGTGGTTGCCAGCCGGCACCTCGTTGCAGAAATCTCACAGAAAAGCACATTCACCTAACCATACTACAAAATGACAACATTTCTCAGCTTTTCTGTTAGCTGCATCGGATTCCTCACAAGATTTGATATTAGAGACAGTTGTTTTCAGTGAAATTAGACGGATTTGCAATGTCATTTCATTTTAGGTCTGTGTCAGAATCTGAATCATAATATGACACTGTGCCGTGGCAGAGGAAATGGGAATAAAGCAAGGTCGAAGCAAGCGCCTACAGCGAAAAAAGATTTGACATTTGAATTGGATGACCACATCCGGCAAGAACATGATGGTGAGACGAAGAAGATGATCTCAACATGCAACTCAAAATGAAATTAAACGTAACTCGAAAAGTCACACCCGGTACCAAAAGGAAGAGAAGAAAATCTTCATCTGGATTCAAATACCATTGTATGCGTTTTGAAATGAAATATAATGAACTTGAGTAAATCTCTGACCACGTGAAGGAGGAGGATCCCCAAAACTTTTGGCCTTGTGCTTTCTGCAAACTCATGAAGTATACTGAACGGGGCCTTCTATTTCACTCCCAAATGTGTGCAAAAGACCCAGAATCGGGAGGGAAATGCGACCGCGTGCCTATAAAAAATTTGGGTAAAGACAAGAAGAGCAAATGGTCTCCTTTGATAGGATTCCAGTCCCGTGTGAGATATGTCAGAAGACGATCTGCCTTTACAGGTAATAATAGAATGAATGATGATTTGAATATTCAACTTATTTGCAGTACTTGAAAAGTTATGTTTCCCGACTAATAAATCGTAATCGTTCTGCAGCCTCATGAAACATTACAGCCAGGTACATGGGGTAAGAGGATTGTTGTCATGCGACATCTGTGAAAAAGTTCAAGCGGAGAGAATATTGGTTTTTGACTAATCTTATTGAAAGACGTTTTAATTAAATAGCGTAATGTTTAAAACGTGGTTTTATTATAACGTAAAATTTCAGGATTAGTCATATGGATGTCCAACATGCGGGCGTGGGAGTGGATATTGATGAGCTGCTGAAGGAGGCGGTGAAGATGAATGTGAAGGACAAATCCAGCCTAAAGATTTGGTACAATTTTTGTTTTTAAAAAGCAATTATTTAACTTTAGATTGACTGACAATGTAGCTAATTTTAATTGGAAAGAAGGAGGAAGCGACATGTGAAGCAGGCAGAGTTCCGAAGACGAGGAAGCTTTGGTGAGGAGGATGAATCAGTGCATTCGAGAAACAGTTGCAAATTCGAGTGATAAAGACTGACTGATGAAGCAGGTTTCGAGTATAAATGAATAGTACATGACACAAAAGTATGATGTTGTAAAATGTGCATTTAATTACGTCACCTGCCCATTTTGTATGATACAAGTTTATACAAGGAAGGAATATATTTTGTCGTTTTGTACTCACAATTTAACTACCTGTGATTATTTAGCTTATATCTTCGGAGGGGGAATTGGAATTTCGACATGATTCTTATTTTTTATACGCCTCTTTTGGAAAGGATTCATAAGGAAAAAAATACAGCAGGGGATGACGCGCCATTTGGCGAGCTTTAGCACCGTGCCTGCCAGTGATGGGGATCGTGTCTAAATTGGTGAGGATGTTTTCCAACAGAATTTAATTTGAAGAAAAAAAACCGAGACCATCCTGGTAAGGAAGAAAGGTATTTTAGGCATGTAAATTTAGTTTGCAAACGAGCTCAAGTAATTGAAAATTTGTTGTATTTAGTCGGCCTGCTTATCGCCATGAGTCGTAAGTCTGCGTGTGAGTTTATAAAAGAATTAAAGAGAATTGAGGGCCAGGAAACGTGGTCATTGAGAATTCAGCAGCGGATCTCGTGGCGTCATTTTATGAACAAACTAAATAATATTGAAGTTAATTTGTAGTTGAAATAATTTACGAATGTTTAGTATATTACTTTGAACACCGGTTATTATCTGCTGTGACAGAGCTAATTTATGCGTTGGTTTAGTTAATAAATTAATAGCGTATTACAAGTTCAAAACGCTTTTATTACCCATTGGACTAAATGATACTTGAAATTAAAACTAAATCACAATGATTAAAATTGGGTTTTTGAACTGACTTTTAAGAAGAACTGGAACTATTTGGGGTGTCGTTGTTTGCATAACATCATTAAGGGAAAGTCAATAAATCATGGGAATTTTTGTTTGAAAATATATTTTAAAACAAATTCTTACTAATTATTTATGTAGCAACTGAAATTAAAATTGCTAAATTCCAAGCTACCGATGGAATATGTGGAAAGCGTTTATAATTTTGATTATTGAATGAATATGTAGTTTAATAAACCTGTTGTTGATTTCATTTGTTTCTTCACCGATCACCGTGTCCAGCAGGCAATTTATTTTACTTTTCAGAGTGGTCGGCTGGCTTTTTTGTCCACCAAGCCTTCTTATCCCAAACGCAAGTCTTGGGAAAAAAATATTTATTGGTGGACCAAAGGTTGGCCATAATGAAGCCTTTCAGTATTTCCAACTCAATCCAAATCTGCTCCAGAGTAGAAGAAGATTCCCAATATCGTTCAGCCTTTGCAAAACCAAGAATCTTCTTCCGATATTCATTTTGCTGTTCTTCCGTCTGTGTTCCAACTGACACAACCTGATGCAACAGACGGAGTTCCTTAAGACAAGGAAGTTTGGACAAAATGATTTTGCATGCTTCTGCAGCGCGTTGATCGGTGTTTTTATGGTTGTGTGGGTTAGTCACCACCAGCTTTGTTAGGCATTTAAAATCGCCAATTGGCAATAATTGGAGTTTTCCAACGTTTTCATAAATTGGAGTAAAATCCCACGGAACCTTCATCTGGAGGGTGGTTAAGGAAGCTGCAAAGTTGCTGGCAAATGCAAATGCTTGTTTAAAGCTTATATACTCTTGCAGATTGCGTTTTAGCTCAATTGAAAGTAACTTCAAGATTGGTGCATGTGCCATCAAAATGAACAACAAGGATGGTCGAGAAACTCGGAGCCGTTGCAAATTCCAAAAATATAGACTTGTGCGGTCCATGTCATCTTTCCTAAAATTGTGCCAAGCGAACCTCCTTGCATCCAACTCCAAGTCAACAAGCTGACTAGCATATTCCTTAACCAGCCAGAAGTTCATCATTTCTTTGGTTCCTGTGTCAGTATTCCATTGTAATTTTAGAGATGAAAGTTGTCCAAGTGGAGGAGGAACAAGATTCTTTTCAAAATCGGGATCAACATCCCTTTTCAGTGTTAAGAACGACAAATCCAGAGCTTTGAGATTTGGTGTCGACTTGAGTAAATCCACTAGATTTGAAGGATATAGCATGATATTGTGCACAGCCAGGGATGTTAAATTATGGCCCAAGTTTGATAAAATTTTGGACACGAGTTCTGCTTGCTTTTTGTACGTGCAACATTTTTCTGGAATGTTTTTCACTATCGACTGATGTTCCCCAAAAATTTGCATTGAGCTCCCTGGAATTGAATTGGTTCCAGCTCGCATTCCGACGGGGAAATATGCCTTTAGATTGAATGACTTTGAAATTCGTCCTGACTTGGTTGAAGGGACTTTCATAACAGGAATTCCCTTAAGCAGCTGCCATTGCTGACATCCATACAGTGGAAACGTGATCCATTTTGTTAGAATCCTTTGCTCCAGAAGTTTTTCAGCTTCCTCTGTAAACACTTCGTTGATTCCACGTACATTTCGCAGGTCGGTGTTGTCCAAGTATTTACAAATTGTAGCCACAATCTTTAAATAAATAATATCAACGATTTATTTCTTCCTTTTTACTAAGTCATTTGCGTAAAATTACTGTACAGGATCTTACGATGCCAATGCTGAACGCAAATTCTGCACCTTCCTTTCTAGAGCAATTCCCTGTACCGTTGAACTCTTCATCTGTCTCCACTCCAATCCTTCGCCGTTTGGGCTTTGACAAAACCCTGAAATTTAAAGATACAACTTGCTGGAAATGGATGACTGGAATTAACTTAAATAGAAAGTTCAAATTTAAAACTTACCCTGACATATTGAAACCAAAGGAAAACGTCAGTTGTCAAAAGTATCCAACAAATTGTTTCAGAACGTGTGTTAATAATTTGTTAACTCAAATCGAGAAGACTGCCAACTCATATTTGACTAGATTTGTTTGGTTGAATGACACCAAGCTATACCAATTGTTTCTCAGAAAACAATTGCACAATGAGCAATAAAATTTGTCGAGTACTACCACCACGCTGCAAACAATTTCTTCTCCCTGCCATACATAGCCTCAATAGTATGATAATAAATTGTTTTAACTTAACTTTAACAAATTACTGGATATGTCTTATTTATACATTTAAAAGATTTCTTTTGTTCATGCACATGGAGCTGAAATAGTTTGTTTTTATTTTCTAGATTGTACTTTTTTCGAAATGCTAGACGGAAATAAATTAAACAAAAAATCAAACCAGGTTTAGTGTTTCCTGACATAAGTTTTGCCAACTGCTGAAATTATGATTTCCCGAATTCAGTCTACGTCAAGGTTCGTAAAACCAACCTAATATGATCAGATATATTGTAAATTACAAAACTAGCTTGAAATACATAGCAAACACAAATGAGATGATTATAAGCAATTAGATCACCCTTAATTAAAATAAAACCAGAATGGTTGGTAATTTATGCGAGAATGGACATATTTCATGTCGTATGCGTGGGTAGCTGGATGTTCGTGCAATAACTCAAAAAAGAATGCCCGGATTAAGCTATAGCTTAGCTTATGTCAACGGGACGATGGCTATTGATTTTCAGCTAAATCCGTACACTTTAATTATAATCAAGTTTCAACACAGCAGAGTAAAATTCATTGAATCAAAATTTTCCAATTGCCCCATTGTGGCCCTCTCATACTAAAAGTTCTATTTTCCCTCAGAATAGAGGACGGCGAAGTTGGGCAGTGCCGTCGCCACACGGTGTACAGGGTACAATGTACAATGGACACCCAGAAATTTCTGTGTCCACCCGGAGAAATGTCAGTCAATTATGAAATTCGTGAAATATCTACCGCATATAATTATTATGTGAGTTTGTCTTCATTTTTACCACAAAGTCAAAAAATATCAGTGACCTATTCCGGACAATCAATTATTCCCTTCCTAGTTTCGAATTATGTGAGCATTGTGCGCTTATAGTCAGAAACATTTAATTTTTAAAATAAGATATCACAAATTAAAGTTTTCACTGTATAAAAATTAATTAGGTTTCAAAAAAAGTTTGTTCATTCGTCTTTCAGCGTTTCCTTAAAGTTAGGTGATTAAACATTAGTATGTATGAAAAGCCAATCATTTCTCAGCATGATTGCTCTCCGATAAAAGATTAATTTAAATATGTAGTGCTGCCTACTCTGAATAAAAACTAAACACTGTTCAAGAAATCGGTGTGCAGGAATGCTATGTAAATTTGAAAGGAAAATAATATGTAAAAAATGTTCCAGTGCATGATGACAATTTCAAGTTAATTAACGTATTTGAATTAAAAATTCCCTAATTACGATTTTTTTGTATTTGCACGCTTCTTTTCTGTGAATCGATTCTTTTTATTAGAGGTTGTGAATCGGGTGTTAAAAGGTGACTATTAATCTGTATTTTCAGAAGTGGAAAAGAAAAGTTATTCTTGACTTTTCTACTAATGCAGACAAATTATGAAAAATCAGAAAAGATGTTTCTAATAAACTTTATGCAATTCGATTATACTTGCAGCTTTACAGTAGCATAAGCGGTTGTAATGGGAGTACATTGAGAAAGAAAGCGAAACCCGGCTAACGTGTGATGTATTAGCATAATATTTATTGGGCCTTAAATTTAATTATTCCTGTTAATTGAGGAAATTACTTGATTTTTTAAATTTTTCCCTACTGGCTTAGCACCGTTTATTTAGTTAGATTTCACATCTTTACATTGACTTCACAAATTTGACAACATTAAACAAATACATAATATGCAATTCGAAATTCAATTACGTTTTTAAAAGATACCAAAAGGCACATGTTTTACCACACGGCCGCGAGGTGTCGCGACAGGCCATCCCCCGTCGTGGGGTAAAAACGGCCACCCCATTACGTACCCTGACCAAAAAAATAACTTAAGAATTGAAAAATATTCAAAATCACAAAAGTTTTTATATCAGTACACTAAACACGGGGTGGCCATTGGTGTAGAAAATGACATTTCTGATTTCGGATATTGATTTGTTCCTTGATTTTTATTTGATTTTTAAATAGATTTTACAATAGTAATAAATCCTTTCTTTCTCCAACGCGAAAGTATAACCTGTAGTACCACTAAAAAGTCAACAATTTAATGCAAAATTGAGCTGAATGGGATAATGAAATAATTATATGTAGGAAGGCATTCAATTCGATCAGCTAACAACAATTTGCTTCGTTTGCAATGATAAAAGTATCGCTTCTTAAGTGCTCCAATTCATAAGGAGATTTTGCACAACTGCAAAAACTTGCTTGATTGTGCTCGAACGATTGCGGGCAAAGGATGACCTTTCTCAAAACTCAAGATGATCAATATTTATGTTTGCGCTTCACAATGGGCCAAGACATGCTACTTGAAATGCACTTTTATCAACTGACCACGAAGGGAGTCCTTTAATTTCCTTTTGCTCATTTATTATTGAATTTACTGAAGTACAATTAAGAAAAGGATTTTTCTTATTAACTTTGTAAGATTTACTGCGAATTATACTTTGTATGAATTGAATGTAATAATAAATTTATTTTTGCATTGTAGTAAAATGTATGCTTTCCAAGTTCCGAATGTCTAAGGCAAATATTATTTATAAACCTGACATGGATTACATTATCTTAGTTAGTATCCGAGAACCTTTTTTGAATACCGTAATCATATTTCCAAACATCTTTTCATTTTCTTTTATATATTGAGCATATAATCTACAACAAAAGTTGTAAACTTTGACCTATGTCATATTACCCCAATATCTCGCTACTGGTTATATGGATCATTTTAAGCCAAAATAGGTACTTCGGTTGGAACACTTTTATGACCAAACGGAGTGTCAGAGAGAATTAATTCTTTGTTTGCTAGTAAGCCAACACAATTTCAAAGATAGAACTGGTTTTGCATTTGCAACAAACACCGTCTGGCGTCGATGCCAAATCGTTCATAATAGGCCAGCAAGACGATAATCCGAAAAAAATTCGTTTCGAACATTTTATATTTTCCAGCGCATCTAAAACAAAACTGACACATATAGTGATGTTTAAAATTAAAAAGGAGGTTTCATCATCATATGTAAGAGACGCAGTTAGTCGTTGAAAAGCAGTAGGGTACCGTATGTGTTGAGACATTCCATGCAATTTCCGTCATTTGTTGTTACTGTACTTCACTTGTTGATGTCGCAAAACGTAAGGTTTAAGTGTATTTTAGACAGTGAAAAAAAGAAATTAAGCCTCTGTGACACTCCGTTTGGTTGTAAACGTGTTGTAACCAAAGTACCTATTTTGGCTTAAAATGCCCCATATCCCTAATAGGGAGATATTAGAGCAATGTGGCACAGGTCAAGTTTTACAACTTGTGGAAATATTGATGTTTGGAAATATGCTTCCGGTATACAAAAAAGGTCATCATCTGTCAAATTTAGTGCAATTAAATGCATAGATACAAATGGAATTTTGTATTATTTTAAAACTTGGTCGTAGAACAACGATTTTCAACGGCCACCCTCTGTTCATGCTATAGGCCAAACTTTCTCTAGTTACGGTACTGACCACCCATAAAAAGTTTTGACGATGCACCAGACGCTGTCAACAAAATTTCAATTATTTATAATTAATAGCTGGTTTATTGATTTGACTCAGAAGAAAAATTCTAAACAAAAAAAATGAATCTAATAGTTTTTTTAAAAATAAAAACCGTGGGCATTGCGTCGCAATTTTCTGAAATGAAAACATCACCACCAACTCAAAATAAAGGAAGAGAATCGAAGTGAGCATCTTAGCAGCTCCCATTATATCTTGACACACAAACATTTGTAGCTACAATTTTGCAGTTATTTTCGTACCAGAGGATATGGACTCCATTGCTCAAACTATCAATTGTACTTCACCAACGCCTCCACGTGCTCATGCTACCACTTCCCATTCATTGGAATTCTAACTTGAGTGGTATGGAGCATGAAAGAAAGTCCACATAATTAACTGTTTTCCTCATACTTACGACAATAAACATTATTACGTTTATTGCCTCCGTTTATCTAACCTTTTCAAACTTGTCTGTATTTCAACGACCCCAAGTCAGTGAGTATAACTATGCGTTTGCCATATTAACAGGAATGGTAACTGGAGTAGTTCTCATAAAGGTGACTACCATATCAATGCAGTACAGTTGCACTGATTTTAAACTCACATTTAATTTAAATCAATATTGAGTCTCATTTTTACAAATTCAAGTTGTAACATTTGGATAATTTCTCCAGCTTTTAAGTTAGCCTTTTAAATTTAAATGAATGTGTTACCGAAGCAAAAAAACGCCTTGTGGCTAGTCCTCAAAACCGAAAAATGTTTGATGTTTTATAACTTCGTTTAAATAAATACGACAATATAACAGCTAATTTCCTCTCCATTATACTTTTGGTTTGTCAAACAAATTTTGAACGTATGACTTCATGACGCTTATACTGCCTTCATATTTCTTCCATATAGGTACAAAATATTTGTTAGGGCTTAAATGGAACCTTTTCTGGGCATCTGTAAAATGAAATCTGGTTGAGTGTAGTTTGAAATGAACACTACTTCCTATATTTCAACTTGCTTTGGAATTCATTGACCTACAATTTATGTGAATTTTATTATATATACCAAGATTACGGAGCACATCATGTGAGCATTTTTGTTACAGTTATATGCGGGTTAATAAAGATTTACTACTTGCATAGCAATCAGTTTATGCAAAGCACCATGATGATGATAACTATATTACTTAGAGTATTCAACAGCCCAAAAATGAGAGGAAAGGTTTTTGCTGTCAAATGCTTCTTAGGTAGCCTTTATCATATAGCAAGCAGATTTACTTGATTCTGGTAGAAAATGCGTATATGAGCACGAGCAGCTATTCATTCAATTTGCTTCATATCAGGTTAGATCTCTGCATTCCTTCAACCTGTCTTCAGATGGACTTGCATTTATCACGTCCCCAAATGGTAAACTTCACAGTATTTATTGGCTATGTATCTCAACAAAGACAATATATATGGAACTACTCGCGAAAGTATCATTCGCCAGAAAGGCATATTTTGGCTATTCTTTAAATTTTTTTTGTTTATGGGCTTTTAGTGAGAATAATGAAGTCACGATTTTTATTTCAATTTAAATGTTTAGTGATAATTTTTTATCATTAAATTTAAGCATCGTTTATTTTGAATAGACATAATATTGGTGATGGAAAGTAGGTTACATTGCATTTTAAAGTCGTCTACGGAGAAATTCTGTCAATGATTTAAAAAGGTTCATTGCTTCCTTCAGTGACCGTTTTCAGTAACAATACAGTTACAAGGAACTAGTGGGATTTAAAAAAGACTACCTTTAGTTAAGTAAATTTTGAGATATATTTATCAAAAAAATACAAGCTAAAAGGCGGCTTCTCTGTGTCTAGTAGCTTGGAAAATAAAGCTAAAATTGGTTTATTAAAAATAAACTGTTTTGATACAGGGTCTGAAAACTTGTTGAAATGGTTTCTGATATTTGTTTACTTCATGTTGAATGAATGAAATGTTAAATTATAGTTTGCATTTCTCATTTTTTGAAGTTCTTAGAAGTTTTAGTGATGGAATGTATACAGTATGAATTGAGCATTTCGTTCTTTACTTCAAAATTTGAGTTTGAATCTATTCGCCTGTAATTTACATTTTAAAACATATTGATATGTCTTTTTAAGTTATGCAAGTATGATGATGATGATGACAATGATGATTATAATATATTGCTTATTCATCAACCCAAAAGTGAAAGGCCCTTTTGCCCTCAAATGCTCCAAAAGTAGCCTTCATCACATCGTAAGAACATTTGTACGGCTTGATTTGATGTGGAGATTAGGTATATGTACACGAGCAGCTATTGATCCACTTGCTTCATATGAACATGTGTCTCCCCATACTTTCAACGTGTGTTCATATGGTGTAGCGGTTATCACGTCTGCCTAACAACAGTTGAAAAGCAGTTAGAACGCAGAAGGTCCCAAGTTCGATCCTTGGTATGAACACGAATCTTTTTGTCCAAAGCCCTTTCACTTTTTTTTCAATTTGCGTGCAATTTCTTTTGTTTCCGTACAGTTTGTAGGTATTAGTTTTCTTGAAGCTTTTATAGGATGGACATAATTGCATGCAACCAAAGCAGTAGTCTAATATGACCGTTTTACTCTATTTTGAGCATAAAAAGATTTTGGACTTTGTACTGCATCAAAGAATTCATACAATATAAACTTAAGTAGCCTTGGCTCAGGTTTGAGTTAATATTTTTGCAAAGAAACGAAACGACATAGATTATGCAGCCAACGATCGATGGTTTGCATTTTTATGAACAAAAGAAACTGAATGCCTGGCAAAACCCAATCTGTAAAGCTGAACTCTAATTTTCTACAAAATTGGTGGATTTAAAAGAATTGAAATTTTCCAAATTATTGATCGCAAGTATCGAACTTTGCACATATTTCTAGTTTCTGAGCACTCCGTGTGTAACTTTTTGGCATAATTAGATGGCATATATTGCCCATTGCTTTTTGTCATCATAATATCCTGTTTATACTTTGATCGTATTGCACTTCAAATGTCTAATTTTCCTTCATTCCAAATACATTCATAACATCATCATTCCATTTATTTATAATTATATCAAAACTAACAGAAAGTATTCCTATTTGTGAGAATTCCTGTGGACACATTCTTGAGAGACACTGTCAATTGTATTTTTCTTTTTCAAAGTATTCTGTCAAGGTGTCTGTCTATTCAAAAGCCTTGTACTCTTTTTCCCGATGAGTCAAGTATTTCGGGATATCAGGTTACATGCATTTGCAGCATCATATATTTGCTTCAATGGAAAGCAAAGTTTGTTGCATTACTCTAATTTGCCTTGATGCAACAAGCTCTGTGACTTTGTACTTTGTATTAAATAAAAATAACAAGCTTGTTAATTCTGCTCAAGTTTGAGTTGACGATACTGGAAGGAAGTATGCAAGAACAAATGAATCACACAAGCTTACATGAGCAATTAAAGTTTTTACAAACTCATTATACAGACTCCTCAAAAATACATCTGTCGAAGAAATTACGTTTTGTATGAACAAGTGAATGTGTATGTCTGGTAAAAGAGGAGAGAAGATGCATGCGTTGGAAGCTCATTATTTTTATGAAGAACTGTGCTTTGCCAACCTGCTGATGATTGGTATGATGAGCGTTTCATCTTGTTCTTGTGCATATGATCTCAGCTTTTTGAGCATGGAGCAAGTTGTAGTACAAAGAGCGTCTTTGTCTTTATTGCAGCTAAGATCATTTTCAGAATAACATCCTGTTTATGATTTACTTTTATCCTGGACACAAATGACAAACGAAAATGTACCATGCTCTCTTACCTAATGGAGCATAGGCCAAATATATGCGTGATAAAAATTTGGAAATATGCAAAAACGTTTTGATATGAATGCTACTCTCTGCTTTTATTTATTTTACACTTGGCAAGGAAAGACATCGGGTTTGCGTGCTGCCTAAACCAAATTTATTGCAGTTTTAAATACGTTGCTCATTTTAAGCCCATTTTATTTCAAATTACAAAGAGTTTTACCTGGACTACTGTTTAATTAATTGCGTAAGCAGATGTTTTAAGTTATTGTCCTGAAACTGAGTAGTATGGTGATTAACTTAGCTTGAAAGTTATTAAATTGTGATCGCGTTTGTTTTTGCCTTACCTTGGAATCTTGAAGATATCAAATGGGATTAATTATTAATTTCTCTGGTAGGTGATAATGACACATATAATATCGTGCTAATTATTTTTATGTAAAATATAAGTCTTAATTTTCTGAATAATTTTCAACCGCAATGATAGAAAATCACTATTAAATAAACACAATCGTTAACATAATTTTTGATGTCCCGAAACTAATCCTTATATCACTTACCCAGTTCAGTCTTTTTCAGTTTCTACAAAATAAATTAGTGCTTCAATTTCGATTTCTAATTTTAGGGAATTTATTCATCATCCAAATCAAAAAAGTCTGAACGATGGCTGAAAGCAATCTCAGTGTGCCCATCAACCCTGAAGATCATCTACCTCTTGACTTGTCACTTCCGAAAAAGAAGAAGCAAAGACGTTCAAAACCATTCCCGAATAAGTTGCAAGCTCCAGTTTTGCCATTCAAAGGGTTTATTCCTGACCCAAAACAGCTTCCAATAACGTTTTACTCCCAGTATTCTTTCACCCAGGAGGGAAATGGAACCAAACTTCCACTTCCTCCGATACCATTCCATCCACCAAACAACGAAGAAGGCGTCAATTCCCAAATAATTCAACAACACATGACAGAAATTATAAATGCCAAGAACTTGCTCATTTTAAGTCTCCGTCTTCAGATAACCAGGAAACAGGAAGAACAAAAATCATACCGATTTTGGGCAGAGAACGAGTTTAAAAAATCCCAGGATCAAAACCAAGAGTTGGTTTCTGCTCTCCAGAAGAACAAAAAGGTTTACAAAACCACTTCTACTCAACTGGAAAACGCTTTTAAAGAGATTACTTCGTTAAAACAACAACTTGCAAAGGAAAAGGAGAATTTTGCAGCTCTAATTCATCAGAATAATAACTTTGCCACTTGGATGTCATTAATTTCTAGAGCCAGACGTTAAGATACAAATGTTTATTTGTTTCGTGTCAAAAAACCCATTGAAGTTGTTTGTTGCCCAAGTGAAGCAGTTTTTACACCAAAAGTTGATTATTTACACATTCTGCTGTTACTATATTATGAGCTAATCCTATTAACATTTCACATACCAATTTCTTCAGAACAGATTTTTGAGACTGTTGAGAATGTCAATTTTGTAGCGGACAGAATTTTGCATAAATATTTGTATTTATCTACACTTGTTATTAGTTTTGAGTGTATAGTCTTGTTCTGCATTTCGAAAAGAGATAGAAAAATTCTAAAATATCGTGTAACGATCCAATTAGCTGAATCAACAAGCGTTGTACTTGAAGGTAGGTTTTATCAGTTATAAAATAAAAATTAAAGTGAATTGATTTTATAGGGAAAAGAAAAGCAATAGTGGAGTGATCCTACGTATGTTATGAATTGACATGTGTTAGTTATTTAGTTATCCAATTTTAATACCGTTAGGTATAGTGTGAACTGAGTACTGACGAAGAATAGCAAAGTTCTTTTCTTCTTGTCTTCAATTTGTAGAGTAGGAGTTCGTAATAGTAATAAATGTTTATTGTCCAGTAAGCTTAACACCTAAAGACATGTGTGTATTTGAATTTTCATTACAGGATTCTCCAGTCAACTATTCATACTAATTAAAATTGCTCTTATGGTGTTTTATAATATTCACATTGCTAGGCATCAATTCTCCACCAATTAATCCACCAATTAATGGGCAAACCGACGTTGGTCACATCCTCGAAGATCCTATTTGTGTTTGTATAATATATGTAAGTTAAAAATTGGTATTCATCTTTCCTGTACGCATTTATTAGTAAAGCCAGCTCCATTTCTGTTGGGATAAATTAACTTCTCAAGTATATTATAATACTATTAATGCACCTTGTCCATGTCATGAGTATGCCATAAAGTTTCTCATTTGCAATACATTTTATTACGGATCTAAAAAGAGCAATGAAACAGATGCGAGAATTACGAAATCATCATGAATGTCATGCATTTTGACCGTTATGACAAACAAAACGACAAAGCGCAAGGCAGTCACTCCTAACGTAAAAAAACATGATATATGTATTATTATGCAGTTTAATATACTTTTCTATTCCGACTATTCCCAATTTTTCAGTTACATCCCTTATAAATATATATATGTGTAAGGTTAACACCGTTAATGTACGTCTGAAAATTTAGTTTAGATGCAGGTTAATATTGAAAAAAAGTGTTACATTTCTGTTGCAAGCTTTACTTTCTAGGTACTTTCACCACCAATGTCGTAGCAGTTTTTAAAGTTGCAATGATGACCAAAATCAACGTAAAGCATCAATACCTAAATAACAACCGCCATGTAACTGTCGCACGTTTGTTTTTATTGAACTTTGAATTTCGTATGAACTACTTGTCAAGCATGATTATATTTGTACAAATCCATCATTCGATAACGAGTTTCTATGTTCAGTAAAATTCGACGCTTACTCGTCGTCTTTCTCAATGGTAACGATAGATAACTACTTCAGTATACAGTTGCATGTGAATCAGTCTTCCTTTACTCCGACTCAGCTCCTTTCATACTTTACTCTAGCTCCAGTTTCAGCAAACTATTTATTTCTGTGATATTGGCACTTTTTTACGGTTAAAAGGTCAGTTATGGTTAATAGAAACAGGTTAAAAGTTGTTAATAAACCAAGCTACAAAATGTATTGATTTCTTGATTTCTACTTCTGCATTTAGGACTTGTAGGAATTCAAAATATTCTGATTGAAAAATGAAACAGTCAAAATGACAGATTGAAATCATCAAGAGATCAGAATTCTTCCTGACCCCATCACGGGTTTGTAAATATTCATGCCTGTATGAAATAACATCAAATCTTTTCGAGTTAAAATGCTTCATTTAAATCGATAAGAGACCGCCTTCTTACCGTTAAAAGAAAGCGCGACAATTATGTTCCAAAAAGAAAAATGTGATACTGTATTAAACTGTTAAAATCTTGAACAACTTGTACTCAAGCTTGTCGCATCACAGTCGGACGTCCAATCTATCTTGCAAGAAAATTCGGAGTGCAAGTGAAGAATTGGAACTGTTTTAATGCAAAGAAATCCAACGAAATTATTTTCATGATCTAACTGCAAGATATTCATCTTGTCTGTTGCTGGGCCGATTTTGAGTTAATTTTCCAATCAGTTCCTTGATAGATGGGAAATCAAAACGCAGTAGGTTAAAATATGACAAATTTATTGCGAGACAGAAATAAATAATGTTGAGCCTTTTATTTTCAAACTACAACTGTCGTAGGCCCTTGGTCAACTACTCATTTCGACGGGAATGAGTAGTTTCTGAAACGGGATGGAAAAATAGTTCAAAACCAGCAAATACTGAATGGTATATGACACACAAGGTATGAAAAAAGGAAGAAAGAACGGTCTGGATAACATCCTAAAGAAAATCATACTCAAAACATTTTCCGTAGTTTCGATGTACAGAAGCGTCTATGGCTTCACATTGGTAACTATTCTTTCTCATCGAAGCATGCACACAAATTTATCAAATCTTCGAACTTGACGTTCATAAATGTACACCTAATTTGTTGTTTGTCTCAGTTTCAAAAACTAATAATCTAACCACCGATTAATAATGTGGGAGATGGCGAAATATCTCGTTTCGGCTTTTTTTGTAACATTTCCAAATTTGCAATGTTGAAAAATGTACGACACTGTTGGCAATGAATATGCCGAAGAGCGTTTTATGGTTCATGAAACTGTCTCTTCTGCTGGTATATGGAAATCTGATTTAGGCAAAAAATGTGCTCTTTTTTATGGTGATGTATTTTATATTTTGCTAGTATCTTTTCTCAACTGCAACGTCATCATCCAGTTTTCATTCACACTCTTATGATTAGAAAATTATTAAAAAAGGAAATTATAAACTCTCATAGTAAATGGAATAAACACGCACTCTGGTTGACAGTTAATGCGTTATACATTGTATGGGCGATTTCCAATCTCCTGTTAAGGAGGTGCCCAGTAAGAACCGGACTGAGTTTGATTGACTGTAATTTTTTAATGAGTCAACCTTTGGGAAAACTAGTGGGTTCATTTAAATACCCATTCAATGTAGATTTAATTTCCGTGGATCCGTAACTCCTGTGGCAAGTTGTCTTTTGACAGCAAGGGAATTTCAAATTGCTGTCTAAAATTGAGTTTTCAAGGCATTTTGACCATATTTGAAGTCTGATTTCTCAGAAATTACTAATGATTTTGTGAACGTTTTATGTTTTCTTAATAGAAGGCCTAAATAAGTCTAAGAATCTCTTTGGTTCATGTATCCCAAAGTTATACGATGTCATATAATTACTGGTCAAGTACACCAATTTTTCGAAATATTGTAAAATTTCTTATAACGAATTTGGCAAAATTTCGATTACGCCTCATTTATATCAATAGACATGGATTTTTAAAAAGTAACTCCCACGATGAAAAATGGGTGAAATGTAATAGAAAAACATAAAAATCATATAATATAAATGAGTCGCAAGATATTAACTGCAAATTGAAAAATTTGCATGAAAGCATGCTTTTTTGGTTGATTTTTGAATTACTTTTTTACGCTACAGCAACTAGCTTGCAAAACTTTTACTTTTTGTAAACAGTATCCAAATTTAATGCACATTTAAATGACCACTTCAGGTTCCCAAAATGTTAACTCGTTCAAAAATTGCAGCCAATCAAACACAGTCCGGTTCTTACTGGGCACCTCCTTATTAGGTTCATGATGTTTTGGCGAGTATTTTCTGAAGACTTTGTGCAAAACATTTTGGCTAACATTGAACGTTGTATCTGTAAGCCTGGATGATGAAATTAATTTGGAAATTGCAATCATGCATGAATTTTAGCATGGAGATAGTGACTATTTATCAGTTGAGTGTCAGCATTCGATAACGATTAGTAACCAAAACTTTGGTAAACAGGAAAACTAATTACGTTTGACTAACGAATAATAAACAAATGTAGTTTGTATTACAATGTTTTATCTGTTTGTTTGAAGCAGGAATATTTTGTTATCGTTGTTTTTTGTTGTATAATCTTTTCGTCGTCGTCCTCATTCGTTCTAAGCTTTGTAACTTAGTCCTTGTCATTACCATATTGCACTAGCAAAGGTATTCTTTTTTCAATGCTGTTAAAAATTAATTACACATACCAATAGATTGGTTAATGATTAATTCTGTTTTATCTTACAATTTCAGTCAGTAACTACAAAGGGGAATTAAATCGATTCCATAAAATGCAACAGAACACGCATTTGAGGAAAAATGAGGAGGAAGAACGAGATAATCAACGTGAATACGAGGGTATAACAATAGAATTGAAGGAGTATGATTTATACGACCAATTTCCCGCTGAAGCGATTCCAGAAGTAAGTACATACTACTTTTAATTAACTATTATCAAAATGGTTATTCCTTGACTTGTTTTCTAGGTTTGGCTCAACGTTATTGAGAAATTGGATCATTTGGACAAGCCAGCATTCTCCCGAGCATGTGTTCATTGGCATGAAGTGGTGGCAACCAAAATTCCCATTCTAATTCTTCCTGAGGTAAAAGGATAGTTAAATTTCACCTGTAAAGAAAACGTTTTTTACAAATCTGAATGTTTCATAGGTGATACCCGTACTGCTGAAGGCTCTGCCACAAAAAAGTTTACTTCAAACTCGTGAACTCTGCCGACCCTGGAAAGATGCACTGGATAGCCATTTCCAGAACGACGTCGCCAATCTCGGTCTTCAACTTGAACCTGGAGCAGCAAAACCAATTCAGAAGCACCGCAACGTTTTTAAAAACCCGCAACAAATTGATGCGTTCTTGGAGGATATGAAGGACCACCCAGAAAATCCGTTTCCGGGGAGAAACATTTCTTTCTGTCCCTATGTCTTTTACCGCGACATTTTTGACCATGGATGTGTGGAATACTGGCGCAGTATTATTCAATTATTGGAGAGATTCGGAAATCATGTTTATTATGCCTCAATGCGTAGTTGGGGCCCTAGCTCGGTTATGATTGCCTCAAATTTTTTAACAAGTTTTGGAGACTTTGTGAATCATCTTCCAAATATGAAGATGCTCTACATCAATGCGCCAAAACATTTCGAATCAATTGAGGCTGAGATACGACGCTACCTTCAAACCTGTCCCTTAACTCGTTTGGAGCATTTGGAAGTACTAAAATTAAAAGGATTTAACCACATCTTGCTGCCAATTGTACTGAATTTATACGTTGTTCCAACAAAGCTGAGGGTTCTAATTCTGAATAAAGATAGCCACACTCACAATGTTTTGTCTGAGACAGTTCCTAATTTTGTTAATTTGGAAACATTACATTTTGATGGGAATTATGATATTATCATAGATTTTTTGACAAGTTACAACCGTTCTCATTCCATTTTGCCGAGATTGAAGGAACTGGATTTGCGCATACGTGGACTTACTCCAGAGGATTATTATCAACAGCTTTTAAATGTTTTGCAAATGTTGGGGGAAACCCTGTTAAACCTGAAGGTGATTTCTCAGCAACACCCGCTAGAATTTTCAAAGGATTTTAGAATTGCCTTACCAAATCTTAGGAAGCTTCATTTGAAATATTATGCGGGCTTCATGCAGCCTCTTCAACAACTGAAAAGCCTCACGCATTTGGAAATCGTACACCCCATCGGATTTGAAATTAAAGATTTAATGTGTAAGCCAAAAATTTGGGAGTTAATACCTTCCCTTGAAATTGTGGTTGTAGATGGTTGGAAAAGGTACAAGTGTCGTCTTTTAAGACAAAAGGCGAGAGTCCTTAAGCAACATGATTTGAAAGAAAAAACGAAATACGCGATAGCTAGCAGTGAAAAATATGATGATTGTTTTGATACTTGGCGGCTGTACAGATGTTAGTCAGGTAATACTTGTATAAAATTGTTCTTTTTTAACAAAAAATCTAAAATAAACGGAATTTTGAAAGCTTTATCATTCTTATGTCCTAATTGAGACAAATTTAAAATTTCACAATGACATATATTTCTGATGACCCACGTCCACAGCTACCAGGTCATGATTATATATCTAGGGATGTAGGCACGTATGATAGTTTTGAGATATACATTATTATTATCATGAGATCATGATAAACGAAAAATCTCCCGTAGATTTGTTTGTGTTTGAGTTGAATTTCTCAGCTTTCGCTAGGTTTACTTGAAACTACGAAATTAAATATTTTCATTCAAAGGATATGCAGCAGTCTTTGGTGGACGGATTTAAAACTATTTTATGGTTCAAATCAAATCAAGTTCAAAAGTGGTCACATTAATATTTAGCTACGGAAGTTGCACCAACCATTACTTCTTGGTTTCTACGGCATATGATCCAAAACGGTTGGGACGTCTTAGCTTTGATATCCCTCCAGTCATTCACGTGAATAGGTCAATTACGGTGGATGATCATACATACAAACTTCGCTACTGAAATAAAAGCACCATTGTTGAGCTCCATTTTTATTAAAGATCCCTTATATTATCATTGGAAGTCTACAAAGAGTTGTCTCCGGATGTCACAACTGAATATGTAAAATTATTGCTCTAGAGTTACGTTTCAAAAACCATATTATTCTCCGGGGCTCGTCAATTGTAATTTTTGGGAATTCGTCAATTAACAAATTTCAGACGGTGCGCATGTAAAAATATTTACTGAAACTATAAAATTGAAACAAAATCAATTGACGGAAACATAATATTATAATTATTTTAGTTTTTGCTGAGTTGTTCTATTTATTTCTGCAAACAAATATACATGTTACCGTTAAATGTTTTACTATGAATAGCATTTACTTGAAATGAAAGTCAGTGAATTCGTATTGTAGCAAACAAAAGTTAGAGTATTTTTACAATTATATTCAGATTATGTTAGCAGTAATTCTTAAAAGCAGTTATTTGAACAGAAATAATTTTAGTAAGCAGCCAGCATGCTAATCAAGAAATCAATTCCTTGAGCCATAAATTGTTGAAATGTATCCTTGCTTACGTTGAAGAATGGATACGCAGATTGTACATGCAAAGGGGGGCAGCTCAATACAACCTTTCTCAACATTGACCTCCGACTCATTGTATTCTTACATGTATTCAAAAACATTTCAGATGCTTCAGTCACTTCATTCAGCTCAATGGATTCAAAGTACTCAATTATCAAAGGAATAATTACGCCACAAGCAAATCCATAAATTGCAATTGGTCCCGCACTAGCTACCACATTGGGAACCCTCACGATTGTGAAGGCCATACCAAAAAATATAATGAGGCAAATTACATGATGCACAGAGACTAAAATGCTCGCGAACACCCCATTTAAAATATTGTTGAGTACCTGCTGCGTTCTGTACATACACACTACCTGCGTGTCCTCCAAGTATCCTACGGAATTTGTTTTAATTTTGTAGCGAATTGGTGAACAACATGTTTGCGTAATATGTTTTGGGATAATGCAAGATATGCAGATGTTGGCTGATATGGTATGGAATGATGGCAACGTTGTAGAGTTAAAGATTATGCTACCAGGTCTATACGCGGAAAATACTAATATCAATAATATGGGGAGAGAACCAAAGTTGAAGCTGACATCTATCTCCAACCACTCCTGAATTAGTGCGTGGGTACCTTCAACAGGAACGCAGATGCAGGCTCCGTAAACAATCGGAGAAATGAACGATAGTGCTGCTGCAAGTATACAAAGACGGTCACCGCTTTTGAGTCTTTTTATTTGACTGTGGCTCAACCGGGTTTTGGATTGTTTCATCAATACTGCAAACGAAGATTTAAAAAAATTTTGTTTAAACTTTTTGGTTTGTGTATTTTATAAATTTTAGTTATCTTCCATTTTGTCTGAGTATTGGTAGGTTTGGTTCAACATATACACAATGTCAGGCCAACATTGTGTTAAGCGATAGTCCATTGACAAAATCCCGCTTATCATGCAAACTTCTACCCACCCCATGGTGTAAATTATGAAGTTTGATTTGGACGTTAGGTGCTGATTGTTAATCCATTTTTCTAGCAAGAATATTCCCATGAAAAACGGGTAGAATGCTCCAAAAACAAGAAAGAGTCGAACATTCCACTGCAAATATTTGCTGGTTGGGACAAAAGAATTTCTTCTGCTATTCCATACGTAATTACCTGCGAAGAATGGAAAAATCATTAATTTGAGCCTATAATATGTGATATTTTTCATAAGTTTGGTGATCATTTTGAGCTAGTTTATTCTGTGGTGACAAATTTTGTTAATATTTAGTCAACAAAATTAAGTTTTGGGGCAACGGTTGTACAGAACACGGAGAACTGGCAAACCTGGTCTTTACCCGGACCTTGCAATGCAACTAGTTTTGTTCAGAAAACAAAATATGTTATTTTAAACATGTATGTACTTCCTGCTGTGTTTAAATAAAGCTTCCGCATCAATCCAGTGATTGTGAGTGTATCCAATAAAAGCAAAATTACATTGCATTACATTATTACAAAAAATATTCAGTTTCCGTGAACAGCATTTCCTATAGTTTAGTTATAACCCATACTTCATGTAATTTGCGAGCTTGAAAATAACAAATCAATTCAGTGTCGAGCTTTCCTTCCCATAAACTTTTAAAACAACATAATTTATTGATTTTTTGAAAATTACAGGCGTAACGATTCTGATATGCTTTTAGAAATAAACCTGACAATTCAAGATGTATTTTTAACGGATGTAATTTGTGGCACAATTGTGTCATTAGTAAAACCTTCAATAGACTAGCTTTTGAATGATATATCAAACTCCTATGTAAACATGCATGACCTCATCTTCAAACTTTCCGATTTCAATTTGAAATAATTGAATAATTTGTACCGCAGCACATAGTCGTAGAATGACCAAGTTTACCTCACAAGCTCTTTTGAATATCGAATTTTTTGGACATTATTTGTACTTTAAAAGCAGTTTTATAAGTTGAAATATTGTGAGGAAGACGATGGCACTCTTGAAAGATTAAAAATTACCCCCCGACGGAGCTGGTGGCAAGTTTTGTCCGACGGATCATGGTTTCTGGGCAAAAATGTGTATTTGTACTCTTACAAGATTTTGGACAAGGACAAGACAAACAAATGTGTGGAATTTAGTGGTAATTCAATTTCCAATACCAATTTCATGTTTTCTTGCCACACAAACGGATGGGCTTTTAAATGACTCTTGTAGGTTAAAGTAATTGAAATGTATCTTATAACATATTTCCATAACTTGTCTAGACATAACGCATTAGTATCCCCTAAAGGTGTTCACTTTTGTTTTGACGGTAGTACTAATTAGGGCTCGGTTCAATTCAATCTGAATTGAAAAATTTTCAATTCCCTTAACTTCAATACAATTCAACACATGTAGATTGAATTCAAAACTTTAGAATTTAAATTGAATTGAAGAAAGCTCTGAAAGGAATTGAATGCAATTCTAATAATTCAAAACTATAAGTAAAACTTGACGATGAATTATGCTTTCAACTGCATACAAATGTTAAAATGAAGCAAACCCACAAGAGTAGAAGTGCGGTGAAGTGTGTTATACTATACTGAATGGTTTTTTCTGTCGCAATCATATAGATTTATAGATTTACAGCAGTTATAAATATTTAGGTTGCTATTGTTGGATAATATTCGAGAATTATAAAGTTATTTTAGCAAAATTGGCAACACATTCCTTCAAATTCTATTCCATGCAGGGAGCTGATAACTAGAAGGGGTTACTAGCAATGTTTATATATTTAAGCGAATATATCAATAAAATGCAATATTGTATCTGTTATTGGGCAAGGCTACCATTTTTATACATCTAGGGCTGTTAGTAAATAAAAGCTTGTACACAAACTGATACGTATACGAGATACGTTTGTCTGTGTCAGTAGATCTTATAGTTTTACAATTTAAAACACTTACTGTCACACTACATACAAAATTAAAGCCCACATATGTATGTCTTCTATGATTGAATTGGAAGGAGTTTCTTCAGTTCATGTTCTGAATTGGAATTGAAAATTCTTGTATTGAATTGAACCGAGGCCTTGTACTAATTTTACTGTAATAGACAATGCTTTCTATTAAAGTCTGGTATTGAGATAAAGTTCTCACACATTCAAGGCCATTATAGCGTTTACCATATATTCTTTCTTTTTAATACACAAATTTAAAACCCTCTTTGCCTACACTGCCACATTACTCGTAGGCACAGGGACCAAATTATCCTTTTGGATACTATTGGGTACAAAGTACATTTATTGTGACCAAAACATGGATTTTAAAACTATGTGTCAGGGTTTCTAATGGAAATTCAGAAATCTAGGGGTATGACGTACATCCAGTACCCCTGTCGAAAAATTTGGAATTTTGTTGAAAGTTTGTAGACCTGATGGAACTCCTACTAAATCTTACCCAAAACGGTTCAACGAACTTTAATGCTAAAGCCATGCTATAAAATACCTCCGTAATAGTTTAGTTGCGTTAAATGTAGTTCATCATTCGTTTGTAAGAATAAAGTCCTACCGATTAAGTACGTATCTGACTTTGTTTACGCTGGTTTTATATACAAGGAACTTGAAATGAGGAAATGAGAACGGGTGAATTTTTATTTTGTTTCAATGTCAGTAAATGTTTACTAAAAATGTGTAATCGTTACTTTTTAAAGTTGTATTTGAAGGCATACTGTTTGCTTATTTTATTTTGTTAATCGAATTTTAAAATAACACTTTGGATGTAAATTAATTCACAATAACAGAAAATCCTTCGTACTTTTATTTTTCAAAGAAGCGGCAGCATTATTCAAAACTAATCAGGAACAACGTTATTGTGAAGATCAGTAGCTGAAATGCGAATAAACTCTACAGATTAAAAAATCTCATTGGTAAAGCATTGTATAAGATTCCAATATTTAGTAAAATTGTACCTGAGCTATGAAACAGTAATTTATCTGGTAGAATCCAGTGGACCCAATCCCAATTGGACAGAAGTCTAGCTCTCGAACAAGCATTTCCAGTTCGTGCTTATTGCTGAATACCTTTTCGCGTACTTTTCGTGTTAGTACCCACTCTCGGAAACACGCTACCTAAGAACAAATTGATTTAAATTGATTGATTTAACTTTATGTATGCGAGCATTTAATGCTCTTTACTTACAATTCGACATCCTTCAGCCATCATAACCAATGCAATTGCAAGAAAGACTGTGTTGAGTGTGACGTGAGCTATGTAAATGCTTTTTGAATTGACAGCCTCATTTAATCTAATAATCATACGAATTGATCTCTCAATTACCCAAATGATTACCATAGTGGAGTATATTGAGTTAATTGAATCGTTAAGAATCTTTAGGCTCTCGTATTCTTGAAAAATGATTTCTTGCGCAGATATAACTTCCAGATTGGCAGAGATTTTAAAGACAAATGCTTGAAATCGCTTTGCAGAAAACCAGAATGTGAACGGAAGCGTGCCATAAAAGAAAACACCGATGAAAAAGTCGTTCAATGTTTTAGCTAGCTCCAGAACCAGCTCCACTACCCCAAACACGATATCGACTGGTCTGTAAGGTAATTCATTTTTTAATTCTGCAGCAGTCAAGTTTCCATCCATAAAGAATCGACGTCGCCCCGTTATTATTGCTTCGTCAAGCTGATCTTCTGGACATACCAAGTGACCAAATTTGGCTCCAAAGAACATAAAATTCAAGATGCATATTATGAGGAACGCAACGTTCATGAAAAGGACGTACACGGTTGCAAGCTTCTGTAAAAATTAATATTCAACAAAGATTGTTTTAAATTTTTTGATTAGTTGGAAAATTTGATACTCACATATTCAAAAAGCGGTGACGAGTAGCTGCTTATTTTATTCAACAGGTTCTCAATCTTTGTCTGTTTTATGTTGAGAATCCAAAAGAACATGAGTTGTTTCACAAAATGGAGGGTGTTGTATGCAAGTGAGAAGTAGTTTTTTGCTTTGAGGTCTTCCAGCCTTATAAAACCCATCAGGGTCATGACCAGTTCCGTCGCAAAGAATATCCAAATTAAAGCCCACATTATAAATAGGCAGAGAACCTACGAAAATCAAATTGTATAAATTTAAGGTGCATAAAATTTGCCAGTTTTAAATTTTTTACCCGTTGGGCCTTAGAAGTTTTCAGCCGATGCAGACCATCCTTGTTTTTTACAGGTTTGAATGGAATGAAGAAAGCGTAGTATCCACAAAACAAATACCAGTGGAGAAGATGAAAATTGCTTGTTTTAAATTGAACTAAAGTTGTTGGGAGTACAGATGGAGGCGGGTTTACATGCAGAAATAGTTTGTCCAGCAGTCCGGTTTTGGATTGCAATTGAATGGTGTACTCGGGGTAGTGTGTGCTGTGCATGTTTTTTAATTTGGTTATTATTTTTCTTTCTCCCGAACGATTTCTCTGGCTGCAAATAGGAAACTGAAAAAACGATTTCCAGGGAAGTCTGTCTGCAGCATGCACAGTCACTTATGCAAACCAGAAACGGAACTACTTCTGAAATATTGCACACTGACACATGTTCATGGCTACATTTGTCTTCCTGGTTTCACTTTTGGAGGTTACGTCATGCCAACATGTTTTCACTACATTTTTGTTGTAACTACTTCCTTCTTTTCAAACACTTCCGTTCCGTGTAGTGCAAAAAGGATTTAGCAACCACAACATGAAATAATGAGTATTACTATTATTGTTATAGGTAAATCAAGTCATGTGAATTTATACACTTCATACCCGTGACACTTAAAAGCTATACTTGCACTTTCACCAGCTGAAAATTCTTATCCTAATTTGAATGTAGAGCTCCTAATATTTATGAGTTGTCGTGTGATGACTTCACTTAGAAAACATCTATGTAAGATGTAAAACTTTTAAGCACATAGATTTACAAATGTATGATAAGGTTATATTCAAAAGGAAAAAATTTACCTTGACAGTGGCAGTAGTAAAAATAGTCACATTTTCTATTTTCTTCTACCAAGGCCAGATCCAGTATCTTTTACTCCTTTTTAATATGCTTTCAAGATAAGAAAAGCAATTTCATAAATTGGGATATCATGAACGTTTCTATAAACGTTGCACGCAACGGAAGTCTAGCACGGTATGGGAATGAGCAGCTATAATTTCATCCAAGTTGACACCGGAAGATAAACAGCAGTCGTGAGCAAGAAAAGGGAAAATATGTAGGCGGTTTCAAGCAGCTAAATATTGTAGCCGGACACGCGATGTGCAGTGTTTTGCACATGGGTTCGTCTTTGTTCTTCGTAATTGCATGTTGATTAACTATAATTAATTTGTTTGTGCCAGCTCTTCACACCGACCTTGAGGCCACTCGCTCATTAGCTCCTGCTGGAAGTACATACATGTACTTTTTGAGCTTGTAAAAAATATCACATTTTTTTAAAGTCAGTCAAAAAAAAGTTCCAAAGGCATGCTACGTTCATCTAAACTTTTATTATTTTCTCAATCACACCTATTCAATACTTACCATACAGTTGTCTTTTCAAGTAAATTTTAGACAGTGGTTTATTCTCATTTACGATAAGTATATTTTGTTTATAATCAATCGTGATTAAGTCTCTCTGGTCTCGGTAATGGTTTTGTATCCGAGGTAAAAATTATGTTGGAATGATATAGTTTACAAATGTTATGTTACAAATGTATACAGTTATGTTCGCACAGTAACGCTAGAGTTGTATTGGGGAGAAAAGTTTTATCCACATCGTAACAGAAGTTTGTCAACATCTCAATTAATACCTTTGGCCTCATATCAATGAATAAAACGTGAAGCCGCCAGAAACGTCAAACCACAAATTCAGTATGTTCAGTATAAAAATTAAAAAATATATTTTGTTAAAATACAAAGAGTTGCATCTGGAATAAATAATTATTACGGTACAATACTTTTTAACCTTCAAAGTAAGTTCAATATGATTTTACAGTAAATTTCAAGATGTGGCATCTAAAAGCTAATGATTTTGTTTAAAGCAAAGAATTTAGATAACACGACAACGTCTTTTACAACATGAAAATAAAATCTGAAAACGTACACGAAAATTAAATGTTAACATACTAAAATTATGTATGCGATAAAAAATAGGCATGCTAACTTTACATGAATTGGTATACAAACAAAGGAAATAATTTGTTTTGTTTTCGTGTTCTTATTTATAAGTGAATCGTTATCATTTATCATTGAATGCCTCCTATATATGAGGTTCGTTGCGGCAAGGAGAACGTGTGATAACCCAACTTGCAGTACAAAACAAGGTTGTGTAGCTTGGGAAAATATGCAAGTACTTCTTCAGGAGCAAATCAAAGCAAATCGGACGGTGAAGTAAAGGATAAATGTGCTCAAAATAAACCATGAAAAAGCTTTCAAGTTTACATAGTGCCTATATTTTAGCAAACACAGTGTTCAACAAAATTGAATCCTGCATTTTACACCAACTGTTCAGTTTTTATTATTATTATTATTGGGGTCAAATTTATTCAGGTTAATTTGTTAAATCACACATTACACTATGATGCATGACAGCTAAGTTTTCTCGAAATACAATTTTACATGGAGAGTGAAAACAAATTTTTAAAATCGACCCAGATGCCATTTTATCATCGCAATTCATTTTTCTAGGGTAAAACATCCCAAAAAAGCCGATATGACTATTTGTGGACCTCCAAAATGTACCAATTTTTAGCTATTCTCTCAAAGTTCACGCTAAATCGAGATTCTTCTTCGCTTCTTTCACAGTATCTTTTTTGCACGCAAAGCAAAATCGTAGTCCCCCCAGTTCTGAGATACCCATCTATCAAATCAAGCTCTTGTGAACATTCTGCTTTAAAAATTATAGAAATACACCTGTGCAAACTCAAACGGCAAAGGTTTCAATATAAGCTAAACTGTTTGAGCAAAATTCAAAAACCGTCCATTTCGGATGTTCATGCTGATAATTTGCTTAAGAATATTAGTACATGACGTTTTAACAATGTTATAAACAATTTCAGGAATCATGCATGCCTTACAGCTGAAATTGAGGAACCTAAAAAATTGACAGAGTCGAGATTTCAAAACTTAAATGTTGTGCACGTAGAGTTTGCGCAGGTGTATTTCTACGTTTTATAGATGAAAATGCTCACAACAATCTCATTTGATCAACTGTTTTCACAGAACAGGGGGGAACAAGATATTACAGAACTAATGACATGGATACTACGGTAAAACTACTAAAATTGGGGTTCCGGGCATGCTTTTTATAAATAGTTAACAATTGGTACATTTTGAACATTCGAAAGTACTCGAAAAACTGAATTTTGATCATATATGGGCACGTTGAAAATTATTCTCCAGAATGAATTTCGAGAATAAGTAGCCGTCATGCATCATAGTGCAAAGACAAGTTTTATTGATCAATTTTAAATATAAATCGTTGGTCGGGTGGATATATAAATTTCACGAATTCTGATATTTGTTTTTGAATTAAATAATATTTGCTCTTTGTGTAAAATTGTGCTATAAAAGTAAGGCGACTGCAAATCAATTTATTATTTTACGCAATATATGTCATGGCCCATGTTTTTATTCATGGATTAAGATATGGATATACACTTAGTTTTTGTCTCAAATCATTGTTGTAAGATTAAGAATCTTAAAACAACCGAATACAAATTTTCATAATATTTTCAAATCAATTTTTTCCTTGTAAGCTTTCAATTACAAATTGAGCAATAAATTCAATAATCCAGCTTTCTTGTTGTGGCTTCCAGTGGAAGCCGGAAAAGAGGATGTAAAGGAGGATTGCATTGAATTCAGATTTTGTTCAAATCCCTGTTCATCTAAAATTGCTTGTATTTGCTCAGCAAGTGTATTTGCATCGAGCGAAGATCTTATTGTACCAGTAACGCATCCACATGGTCTTCGGGTAGGATCCGCAGGATGACAAAGGCATGTTGTACTGCATGTGGGTTGCTCACCCGCCATACAAACATCAATGTATGAGAATGTTCTACATTTACTTATACCGTTACAGTAACAAGTAGTGGAGGTGTCAGTTGTACATCGGGTTTTACCAGCTTCGTTTTCGTCCATACAACCTCCAGGAAAAGAGCCAATAGTGCACCAACACGTGTATCCCAGAAGAAATGTGTCGTCAGCTGTGCAATATTGAACTGTGCAGCCAGTTGGGTGGACATCTTTTGTACATGGTCTTGTGTCAAAGGTGCAGTTTAGGCAGTCGCAGCCCTCTAGGGGGTTAGGATTAGGAGGCGGACATGTCGCATTGTGATTGTATGGTGGGTAGGTGGAACCTTGGTAGTAGTTTGGTGTCGTTGGATACGAATACCTTTTTTGGATGTTGTGGCCTTCCGAAACATCCTAGAAATTAAATATTTCAAATTAATTCAAATTCTTTGTGGTTTAAAGAAAATATTAACAATACTCTGCTTACTTGAGAAACAGGTGATTCAGCAACAACTACTTGGAGCAAGAGGTAAATGCTGAAAAAGTTTAGCAGAGATAACATTTTTTAAAGTAGATGTGGAGTTAAGATGTCAGTGCTCAAGTTGCGGAGCAAGGGTACTGATGTTTAGAGTAATTAACTACGGATTTTTATACTTAAAAAAATATTGATGACCTACTAAATAAATTACAGAAAGTTAGCAATAACGCAGTTAGCTGACGTCCTGAATATCAGACTATTGGAAACAAGTTGCAATTTTGCTGATTTAAGCACATTCAATGCATTGAGCGTAAAAGGATTTATTATTTGATTGTTTTACTTTCTGCAGCAACAAAAGTATTTCATTTAGACTATAAATTTATGCAAAGAAGCGAAAATTTACATGGACGTTTTTTGTTGCTAAATCCACACGTGCCTTTATTGCTCCATATTTTCTTAAATCAATTAAATTATGCATTCGTTAATGACTTCAGCCTCAGAAAAACCGCAGTAAGCAAAAGTTTTTGAAAGTTCGGCAAGATTTCTATTCCAATAAGTCAGCAAGTACTTATGATCGTACAGAAAGATACAACGTTAGCGTTTTCTGATTGAATAAATTTCCGTTTCATTTAGCTTTAAGAATTTAAAAAGTTATATCCATACAGTTTACAGGGCACTTAAAAGAAGTGTTGTCGTCGATCATTTTGCTATTATATCAAAAAAAGATGAGGGAAAGAAAAAAGAAAGTAAAGTGATTTGAATGGCGTAATTTCAATTTTGTTTTCAATAAAGTAACAACGGTAAATTTCGGTGCGTATTTGCATGTATATGTTGTAAGGGCAATATCTGATTCTACGTGGGCCCATACAAAAATGTCAGGATAGTAAGTCTGAATTTTTCAAATTATCCATAAGTATCGCATTGGAAGTTAAATTGGAATCAAAAGACTTTCGAATCTCTTAAAATTAAGCTTCATTCATTGCTAGTTGATAAGAATTTGAAAACATGCAATAAAATCGTCAAACGCAAACCCCTTGAACCTACAAGCTAAAAAGTATTTGTAGCATTGATAATAAAAAATTGCATTCCATTTCGAATTGAATGCATGGGCATAAAGTTTTAGGGTCCGAATAAGCACAAACTGAAGCAATAATATTTTATTGCATCGTTTTGTCATCGTGGCATTGATAGAATCAGGTCGCCCTACTTTTTAAACTACATTTTAAGTTTACGTTCCTTATCGTTTGCAAGCTTTCAGCTAATAATGACATCCTGACATCCGAAGCTAATAATGCCAAAAATGATCTAATGAGGTTTATTTATACCAAGCGTTTTTAGATAAACCATCAAGTAAGCATTTGTTACAGAAAGGAAGTTTTATATGTTGACGAACGTTGTTGCTCCTATCGGTCAGTTATTTCGAACACAGCGGTATTTATATGCCCAAAATCCCCTTGCCTTTTAGCTTTGTAGATGTAGTCCAAACATCGGCAAAGTTTGCTGCATCGACAATGTACATTTAAAACATTGTCGGATTTAAAATCCTACATCACCAATAAAATATAAAAATCGATATGTAAAATACGTACATATAAACTACATTGCTTCCCTGCTATATCCCTTCATATTTCCCTGCACCACTTCAATAGTTGGAACGTCAGAGAAATGTACCTTTGTACAAATATAAGCAACGTTTTGGAACACCAACCCAGCCGACATTTAATTAAATACTGAAGCTGATTGGAAATACATGATCATTTGATACATCATGGACAAGAAGGCATTAGGTTAGTGCTAAAGTCGGAGATTTAGGGTCCGGCTCAGGAACCTAGTTTTGGCCCAGGCTCCAACTTAAAGGCATTGACTCTACATGACGGGTTATTGGAGGCCCAAAATTAATTTAAAAGGAATGTAAATTTATAATATAAGCTATGTGGAGGAGTAACAAAGATTAAAACCATAAAAAGTAAGATATTGAAACTAATGAATGTTTAACAGTAAGGGAATTATCAGAGAGCGGATAAAAAGTTTTGAATTTTTCTCTCTTATTTAATTCATTATATTAGCTTCAACTCATTCCAATTAGCCCCGTAGCGAGGGTAGAACGAGGTTAGCGACCGCTATAGGCCTCTCAAAAAAAACGGTAGAAATGGAATGATTTTTCGCGCTTTTCACGTAATTGCATAGAAATTGTTACAGTATTTGACATTAGAAACAGCTCAAAAGTGGTCACCTTCAATATTTAATTACCGGAGATACGCTGCTCATAACCACTTGGTTCCAATGGCATTATGTTCCAAAACGGTTGCAAAAGGAACTGTATAAAGGAAAAAAAGTTAAGGAAAGCGCATACGAAGTGAGACACCAAAACGTTGCCAAACTATAGGTTTTTGGTAGTTTCTCAATAAAATTTTCAACAAATAGTTGATGAATTTTTTTGTCCATTTTTTTTCTAGCACATTTCGATGTGCCCTACACGATCCAAAATAAAAAACCCCAAAATTTGTGCAGGAAAATTATAGTATTCAAATGGACTTTTGGCCAAGCATCACGTCCCTTGAAGCTCTGTGCAACTGTGTGAAATTTTACTAACTACCGAAACATTTACAGTGATGCACTTCTTCTACATTATAGCAAAATGACATTTTGCCTACTTGGTTGGTACTTTTAGTTCCACTTGCAAATGCTATGAAACCAAGGAACAAATCCAGAACGTATAGCTATGGGGGAATATAAGGTAGACGCGAGTAGTCGGGAAACAAATTTTAATCGCCTGTAGTATAGAAACCAAATGACGCATTGACTCGAGCAATGTCTTATTCGAAAGTCCATGCGATTGCTACACAACTGTCAGTGGACCAGAAAATTTATTAAATTGATTTATTTTGTACGGCTCATTTTTTGCTGGAAAGTTCAAACACGGCTTTTCCTGACAAATAAAATTTTGAGTTGCAGAAATTTTAAAACCTGACTTGGTCACAATCAAATTCATGAGCTAATAAAGTAATATAACGTGTGCTGTTTTAGACATGCTTCAAAGATTTTATATATCTTTAACATCTATGGCACAAGGGTGGTTTTAAATATTTTCATAATTTGAACAAATTTGTAAATTACATATCTCTTGATTTAAATGGTATATTACAGAGAATATTTTTGGAATGCCAATTGCTAGTGTGTGCCGATCGTTCCTTCAGATTAAATTTTTAATCACTTTGTGAGTCAAGGCTTCGTTGTAAAAAAATTACAAAAAATCGCATTACACTATTTACATTTCTGTGTTCCACCTGCGCAAGGACCATGGAATTTTTTTGTTAAGTAGTTCAACATGAAGCCAGGTGTATGGGTCTGTTTTCCATGTGGGGGCTTGAGGTTTTATTTTTATACTTTTTTGTAGTAGTATTTATTCAAAAAATTAAAACACAAAGTTTCGGTGGCTTTGAAAATAGAAGTTTTGCTCACAACTCTATTCTTGGTTTATGCCGTAGGGCGTAACGAACTCAGAATTAATCAAACAACAATTTCCTGTACAGTTTGAGTTGGCGCATCAGAATACGCCATCATTTCTTATCCAGGCCATACCCAGTTGTCCTGGTGTGGATGCGTTTTTTGTTTACCGACTTCTCGCGTCTACTTTACATAAAACGTAACACAACGCGTGTGATGGTGGTTTGTTGTGTCAAATTTTATTTGCTTTGTAGGTATGAATAAACACACATTTTTGTCATTGTTTTTGCAACAGTTGACAGGGATAAGTATCAAAGAAAGTATGCGACTTTTTGATCTCACCACTCATTGTGTAGTGAGTGTGAGTGGTACTTTTCTTGTTGGTTACTCAAAATTAGGCAGCAAGAATGCCAAAATAACCGGACACAGCAAATCACTGGTGAATAGGCAAGAAAGCGGATATGCACAGGCGAAAAAGGCACGATAATTTTCCAAACTGAAAATCATAAAATTAGGTGAGATCAACAATAGGCCATGATAGAGTAACGAGGGAAGGTTAAAGTGAGTTGAGCTCGGATTGACCTAAGATTTGGCATGCGTGTCCGTTTTAGGTGTCTTATTGCGTACATCGGGTTTCCAGTCTACATCTCAAGTCAACGTTTTACAAACCATGAATTTTCGATTATTCTTACGGAATTTTTCATGGGAACATATAAACTGAAACGGTCGCGTTCATTTTATCAAAAACTTGGCCGCAAGAAAAATCAGTCTCGCTAGGTAAAGTATGGTTTCATGTAAAACAACTAATGAATAAACTAACGAAGTCTACTATAAATTGCCTTATAATTGATATATCACATCCAATATCATTTGGAAATGCTTGGCTTTGAGCCTATCGGATACGGAAGTTTTGATTTGAGTTTGCAATGCCTGATAATAATCTTTAATTAATACTGCAGTAGCTTAACGATGTTGCACATAACTTGTTTTTGACGCTTAATGAAAGGGTTTCCAATCCGTGACCTTACACCCGGGAACTCAATTTAACCTTACCTCGTAAGTAACTTGGCGCTACTATCAATTGAACACAACGAAAGTTCCTCAGTGTACTTTGGTGCAATAATTGCCGACTTCGCTGCAACCAAATTTCGCAAAGTAGCCAAACAGTAAGAAGATGAAGTAAGAAAGCTTAAACACTTTAAGGATAACTGTTTTTGCTAAACATGGGACCAATGTAATGGCTTCAAAAAAACTTAACTGCTGTCTGATATAAAAATGCCCATCTAAATAATTAAAATAAATTGATACGTGGTGTGCACAAAACCAAAACATTCATAACACACGTGTGTTATGAATGTTTTGGTTTTGTTTTTCGTATTTTATTATGCCTTAAACCTTCTAGCAGGTTTTTACGAAAGTGTAATTTCATGGATATTTTCCCCTGCTTCTATATGGGCCTCCCCCAGCCTTGCTAAAGGTCTCGCCAAGTGACGCTACGCCGCTGATTCCAATACTGCAAAATCCGGAATTAAAAAAAACAAATCATAACTCCAACTTAATGGGGTTAATAACCGATTATTTATTCATCGTTTTTTAGTTTTCTGTTTAAACTTTTGAAACTTGGTTCACGAATTCATAGTCTAAAGTCACATGGGTTATAATTATTTAAAATTTTTTTTACATAATGCCAAATTTTGATTTACTGATTGAGCAGTAGAGACAATAATTGGTCACGGTTGCTTTCAGCTGAAAACGGAAATGAGTTTGCTGACGACGACTCAATAAAATTCAAAATTTGTTCCCTTTCCTGTTCAGCTAAAATAGCTTCAACTTCAGCAGCCAGCGTACCTCCGGACGCAATGACACCAGTAACACATCCACATGGTTTTAGAGTAGGATCAGTGGGGTGGCAAAGGCATCTGGTACTACACGTGGGTTTCTCACCAACTGCACACACATCGGCGTAACAATTGGTGCCGCTCTTGCCAATACTATTACAGTAGCAATCAGGAGCGAAATAATTTGGACATCGTGTTTTTCCAGCTACGTTTGGTCTAACGCAACCTCCAGGAGTAAGGCTAGCAGTGCAATAGCACATATATCCATGTAGAACTGTATCGGCAGCAGTGCAATCTTGAAGTGTACAACCAGTTGGATGATCATCCTTTGTGCATGGTTTTGTATTAAAGTTGCAATTTTGGCAGTCACAACCCACAGGTGGAGTGGAATTTGTTGGCGGGCATGTCGTAGCCTGGTAGTTTGACGGATATGATGTACCAGGGTAATAGTTTGGTGCAACAGGATATGATGCACCAGGGGGATAGTTAGGTGCAACAGGATAGGAATACCTTTTTTGAATCTTATGGCTTCCTGGATCGTTCTAGGAAACAAATGGTTTTTATTGTTGTAAATAATTTTGTTTTTGTAAAAATATTAACAGTGTTTACTTACATGGGAAGGCGATGACCCGCCATATACAATTTGCATTAAATAGTAAATGTTAAAAAGCAATAATAAAAACAACATGTTGGAACCTTACTGAACAAAGAAATGGTATTTAGAATTGTTTGTGATTGCTCAAGCTGCAGAGCAAATGTAGTGATGTATTAGAATAATGGACTACAGGTTTTTATACTTAACATTTTTATTGGATTCTTAAGTATTCCAAATATTTTCTCATTTTCCTTAAGAAAAGCTGTGCTCGCAGAATATAATCCTAAATTGAAAAATGAAATGTTAAATTGATAGAAATAAACTAAAATATAGGTCGGGCATGCTCTGAAACTGTTTAGATAATTTTGCAGATTCAAGCGTATATTAAAATTAATTGTGATTTAAATATTTTCATGATGAGTTCTGCAATTTGCAGCCATAATATATTTCATTTCTGTATTAATTACGACTATTATTATGCAACGAAGCAAGAAATCCAGCGAATAATTGTAATGATAAAATGCAAACTTACTCTGATAGTTCTTAATTTTTGTAGCAATACTAACACTTTTTGAACAGTCGTGTCAGCGGACTGTATATTATAATATTTGCTTGAGTTTCAGGTTTTTAAAATACTCATTGGAAATACTCATTCGAAACTCATAAAAAGTAGTTAGGCATTCGTTTGCATCTTCAAACATTAAAGATACCTGTACAAGCAAGTACATTGGCATCTGTTCCTCCCATGCAAATCAGGAAAGTACACGATGTTGTTAGCTACAGTCTGTAGAAGGAATTTGTATCCTATTTTTTCGAGGAAGTAGTTTTGATCGTAGAAAGATATCGAGTGGTAAAGTTTCAGTCGTAACTGTGGAAAAAGTTAATTGTCCGGAAATAACTACAATCAAACTGAATTTGATTCTGGTTTCATTAAGAAATGATTTTAAGGTAATAAAATTTTACTATGGTGACAACGTGAGCACAATTTACCGTTGACAATTTTTACGGCGTTCATATACGTGGGTTATTCACGATTTATGTTGCGCAGTAATGACACACGATGGCACATCTTTGAACAGTCTGTTCAGCAAACTACTTGCATTGTTTCGGTATTGCTTAATTTTGTCAACTTGTTAAGTCTGGTTGACCTACCTATCGAATTTTATTTAAGTTTTGCATTTTCAGCATCAAAATTGCATCAACAGCCATAGTCAAGTAGGTTTTAAAACGTATCCAACAAGAAATTCTTTTTTAAACGAATCTGATGAATTCATCCTATCATTTCACCATTTACTGCATTTTAAATGCACTTTGTAGAATTTTTACAATAAACAATTAATCACGAACCTAATGACTCCTTGTTTTTTATGTTTCCCATTAAACGCCCCGCTGTTCAACTGAGTTTGCGACGGAAAACCATTGGAACGTTTGCAACTCGAAACCTTTCCACAATAAATGATTTTAACTACTCGCGACAAATAGAGTTCTCAACTTTATTCAATACCTAACAATACAAAACGTATTGTGTACAAATTGCCCTGTAAGTACAATTCACCCCCAAGTGTACTTACATTGTGATAGTTTCAGGCGTTTTCATGGGGGAAAATGCCCGTAGTAAAAAAATCACGTCGTACACTGTACACGTTTATTACCTACTAAAATGAAGTACTTGACAAAGCTTTTGGCAAGTCCATGAGTTTTGCCTCAAGTATTCCCCTCGTTAGAAACACAGCTATGTATTTAAATGTCAGTACTTGATGTAAATTTTGCTTTAAAAATTGAGTAGTTCCTGGGTATCTAAAACGGATTGCAATGTTTATGATTTCGTAGAAAAATTAGGTTATTTGAGTTTATTTTTAGAGGTTCTGTTTTTATTATCCGTTTTTATATTAAAAGAAAGTTTTCAATAGAATTCCTCCTGCACGATGACTTATTTACAGTTTCTCATTAGCAGAATCTAGGTATTTATTTCAACAATGCACATAAGTTTCCGGTGTGTAATTTCTTAGAAAATTAGGATAACATCCTACAACTGACCCAGCATATAATAAATGGGTATTAAATGTTCATTCAATTTTAAAACTGTTCTTAAGTTTGGTCGAAATAAATAAAATGATCGGGTGTTGGCGTGGATATTCAAACTTCCCGAATTCTGACATTTGTTTTCGAATTGAATACTTTTTGCTATTTTTGTTGGATTGTGCTATCAAAGTACGGCGAATGCAAATCATTTTAATATTTTACACAATATACGGCATGGCAATTTTTTATTCATGGATTTGGATATGGATATACACATAGTTTTTGTCTCAAATCTTTAAGATTAAGAATCTTTAAACAACCGAATACAAATTTTTCATAATATTTTCAAAAAATAATTTTAGATCCTTGTTACCTTTTAATTATATATTGAGTAATAAATTCAATAATTGTGATTCCTGGTTTTGGCTTCCAGTTGAAACCGGGAAAGATGATGTGAAGGAGGATTCCATTAAATTCAGATTTTGTTCAAATTCCTGTTCATCTAAAATTGCTTGTATTTGCTCAGCAAGTGTATTTGTATCGAGCGAAGATCTTATTGTACCAGTTACGCATCCACATGGTCTTCGGGTAGGCTCCGTAGGATGACAAAGGCATGTTGTACTACATGTGGGTTGCTCACCAGCCATACAAACATCAATGTATGAGAATGTTCTACATTTGCTTATACCGTTACAGTAACAAGTATTGGAGGTGTCAGTTGTACATCGTATTTTACCAGCTTCGTTTTCGTCCATACAACCTCCAGGAAAATAGGGTCCACCGCACCAACATGTGTATCCCAGAAGAAATGTATCGTCAGCTGTGCAATATTGAACCGTGCAACCAGTTGGGTGGACATCTTTTGTACATGGTCTTGTGTCAAATGTGCAGTTTAGGCAGTTGCAGCCATCAAGAGGGTAAGGTTTAGGTGGCGGACATGTCGCATTTTGATTGTATTGCGGGTAGGTCGAACCTTGGTAGTAGTTTGGTGTCGTTGGATATGAATACCTTTTTTGGATGTTGTGGCCTTCTGAAACATCCTTGAAATTAAACATTTCATGTTTTTTCAAATTCTTTGCGGTTATACAAAAATATTGACAATACTTTTCTTACTTGAGAAGCAGATGATCCAGCAACAACTACTTGGAGCAAGAAGTAAATGCTGAAATTTTTTAGGAAAAATAACATGTTTTTGAAGAAGATACGGAATGTGGAATGGTGATGATAGTGCTCAAGCTGCGGAGCAAAGACACTGATGTTTAGTGTAATTAACTACGGACTTTTATACTTCAAAAATTTATTAATGACCTACTAAATAAATGACTATATGTTAGCAATAATGCAGTTAGCTGACGTTCTGAATATAAGACTGTTTGGAAGCAAGGTACAATTTCGCATATTTAAGAACATTTAAAGCATTAAGTGTAAAAGGATTATTTGATGGTGCTAATTTCAGCAGCAACAAAAGTCGTGTATTACGACTATAAATTCATGCATTCAAAGAAGTAAAAAATTAAATCGATTACAAAAAAATTGTGATTAAATCCACACGTGCGGTGATTGATCCAGATTTTTTGCATTACTTTACACTTTTAAAGACTTTTTCCTATCTTGTTAGCAAATGGTACGTAATGATTTTTCTTAGGCTTACTTTTCTCAACGTTGACATACTCATAGGAAAAGAAATTGTTTAAATTATGCATTCGTTTGCGCCTTTAGCTTTGGAAAAAGCCACAGTAAGCAAAAGTTGTTGAAAATGTGGCAAAATTTCAATAGTTTTATTAGAGACTCGTAATCGTACACAAAGTTACATATTTAGCCTTTTCTAACTGAATAAATTCCTGTTTTATTTGGCATTAAGAATTTAAAAAGTTTTTTCCCGGCATTTTATTTAGCATTTAAAAGAATTGTTATTATCAGTCATTTTGCAATTATATCCAAAAAGACAATCTAAATATTATGAAATCTTATCATTTAGTTTAAAAACGTTGTGGAAAAAAAGTAATTTGAGTGGCGTAATTCTAATTTTGCTTTTAATAAAGCGACAACGATGAAGTCTCGTTTTATATTTGCACTTAATATATTGTAAGAGCAATATCTGATTCTACGTGGACATCTCACAAAAAGTCAGGATAGTAAGTCAGGGGTTACTCAAATTATCCAAAATTATTTGTCTTGATAACTTAATGCAGTGGTCAAATCCTTTTCAGTCAGTTTTTAAACTAATTTGTTATCAGGCGGTTAATTTATATTTGCAGCGTCTAAATATATTTGTAAGAGCAATATCTGAGTCAAAACTCGATAGTAAGACATCTGTCACAAAACCTGCAAATTTAGGTCCAAAATTAAGTTTGTGTTACTCAAATTATCCAAAATGCAGTGTCTCTTAATCTTTTCACTAATAGGTTTTGGTCAAATCCTTACTTAAGTCATTGTTTTATATACACTGAAAGTGCTAAGTGCTGATATCCTCTACAGTTTGAATGTTCGGTTTACCCAAAAAACGAAGGTCTTGGGGGAGTCATGCGCGGACATTTTCAATTTAAAGAATCGGGTTCCTCCCATTATTTGGTTCTAGAAAAACTGCCTTTAGGGTAAAAACAATGCCAATAATATCAACCACTGAATACTATGAAAAAAAATTGCCATTCTACGACTATGTGTGTTATAGCTGAAAATGCAGGGATTGTGGACCTGATTTTTTGTTATTTATAAATTCCTGTTCCAGTTGAGCATTTGGGAGAATCTGACCACCTTACCTATTTCATGCTGAAATACAAATTATGGATACAGCAAGCTAGCTTGAATTTGTCAACGTGAACTTAAATTTCACTTTCTTATGTTTTTTCCCCCTGTAAATTTGATCGAGCGTTTGCCTATTTTAGTTAGTGTAGTTGTGGTTTTTTCTTGTATCATGTGATTTTCAACAAGCTATCTTTGTACCTAATGGTTGTATTGTTTGCTTCTCATTTAGTGATACTTTCCGTTTACTTGATTTATTTGCCCTAAATTTTGATAACGATAATATCAAAGAAGCATGAATTCATCGTGATGCCTATTGTTGGCAGCGATTTAATTTGGTAGCTAGATTTGCCGTTCCTTGTTATTTATCTATATTTATATTCTCACGCAATATAAACTTGAATTTACAAGGTCGTAAATCTGCAGGATTTCTGCATCATTTTTATTCGTTTAATTTTTCGTTAGGGTAAAACCAAATACTCACTTGCGATATGTGAGATATTTCGTGAGATATTCTTGTTAAACAGTAGTAGCAAGACTTCGTACATCACGTCTGTGAACTTTTTTTAGTCATTCATCTTGACCGTTACAGTGGTTGCTTTATTCTCAAAAATCATTTAACTACAATAAAATAACTAATTTATTTAATTTTGAGTTGAGCTTGATTCTTTGTCAATCTGAATCTGTTAAATTTTCACATGCCGAGGATACTATGACTTCAAGCAATCAACGAAAACTAAAGGAAAATCATTACAAATTCTTTGGGTACTAAGTAATGTAAATGATTACGTTTGCCTACTTTAACTGAATATTGAGGAGCAATTTACTCTGTGTGCAAATGATTTGTTTCAGAATTATTTTCTCTCTGTTATTTGTATGTAAGCTTCTTCGTCTCTGCAAATAAATGCTTCCATTTTTAGTTGCCTTCAGAAATATTTTAAAGTATTGCGTAAAACCATAACCAAAATGTTTAATTTAAGTAACAATTGTCTTCTTGACTTGATGTTATTGTGATTCATTTAACGTTCTTATTGAGCTGCAAATATTTCCACGAAAACAAACTAACGATTGATTCCGAAGTTATAAGGTTGAAATTGTTAAACTTTATCAATTCGCAGGTTTCCAAGGAGCATCTGACAGCTACTTGCATTTCAATTCGTGTTAATACTCACATAATTTAAAAGACTATTTCACAAGTAAATGTAAAAATCCTTAGTTTTTCGGACGGGACAATTGTATCTATAATATTAGTGTTGATGCATTTAGTGTTATTATTTGTAAAACTGGAAATGATAACAACTAGCGTGCCTGAAAAATACAGAAAATGTTTTTGACAATAATGAATTTAGTTTATTTGAATATTGTATTTGCAACGGGAAGTCTCTTCAGCGTACATAAACATGTATGCTGTATGTGTGAACAAAGTTCCAATGAATAAAACTTCAAAATAACGGAAACGCAAACGTTTCAGAACAAGAAAAATATTACCTATACGTAATCATGGCTTGGCAAACCAATAAATGAAAGTATATAAAAGCATTAAAATGCCATAAAACTCGAAACAGGTCATTTTGGTCATTAAAGAATGCAAATCTACATAACGACAACCTCTTTTGTAATCAATTTGGCAATAAAATTTATTGATTATAATATAGGCGATAATTTTTCTACTCAAATATATCCAGATTGGTTCACAAATTAAAAATCTAACGCCATGCCGATACTAATTATTTGAAATAGTTACAATTTATCATTTGCGTACTAGCTTTCAATTACATGTTGAGCAGCAGACTCAATAAGTCTTCTTCCTCGCTGTTGCTTTCAGTTGAAAACGGAGAAGAGGAGGCGGAAGCCAATTTAGCTGACTTCAAAATTTCTTCCTTATCCTGTTCGGCCAAGATAGCTTTAACTTCAGCAGCCATCATACTTGTACCTAGTATAGCTCCGGTGTCAATTACGCCTGTAACGCATCCACATGGTCTTTGTGAAGGATTCGAGGGATGACAAATGCATCTTGTAGTGCATGTGGTTTTCTCACCAACATCACAGACAGCAAGGGTACAATCAGTAGGGCTTTTACTTATACCGTTACATAAACACGAAGAGGTAGTATCGTCCTGACATTGTAATTGACCAAGCATGTTCGGATAAACGCAGCCTCCAGGATAATTTTCGTTACAGAAACATGTATATCCAAGTAGAACTGTATCGGCAGCAGTGCAATTTTGAACCGTGCAACCAGTTGGGTGATCATCCTTTGTGCATGGTCTTGTGTCAAAGTAGCAATTTTGGGTGCAGTCACAACTCTGGGTTGGCGTGGTATAGTTTTGTTGATACCCTTGGTAATTTGCAGAGTATGTCGAAGTTTGGTTGTTTGGGGGGTAAGTCGAGTTTTGGTTGTTTGGTGGGTATGAAGAACCTTGGTAGTTTGGCGGCATAGGATATAAATCCCTTTTTTCCATGTTATGATTTTCCGGAATATTCTATGGAATAAATTATTTTACTATTTTAAATGCTCTTCTTCTTCTTAAAAATGTGTGTAATAAATAACTTACGTGGTCTACTTGCATCAAGCAGCAAATGCTGAAACCCTTAACGAAAAATAGCATATTTAGCCAGTTTCTAGATTGAAGAACAAGATTTGAGAGTTGTATATTTATTATTAAAGCTGTGGAGAAAGTTATCTAACTGATGTTTACTCAAAGGGGCTACGGGTTTTTATACCTCATAATTTTATTGGTTGCCTACTTATGTATGTTAACCCAAATTTTTAAACGAATCTTCTGAAAAATTTCCTCGTTGAGCAAATAAAATGCTTTAACGAGAGAAAGTTTGTTGTAAAAGCATCAAGCTCACGCTCTAAATGTCAAACTGCTTGGTTCTATCGGATAAAAATTGTGGAATTTAAGCACACACAAATAAATTATGGATGAAAAGGTTTCAATATTTAGTTGCTTATTTCAGCTATAAAAAGTTCAACTATGATATTAAACGGTCAATAAATTTAATATATATCTGAAGAAGAAAAGAATGCAGTTGACGATTTTTTCATGAATGGACTAGGAAGTACTCTGACTGTTGTAGCTTTTATGCATTGCTTCAAAACTTGAGCAAACGTCGAGCAAATTTTTGTTTGGGTTGCATTTTTCTGATAGACATTAAACGGGAAATTAATTTGCGTTCTACATTTTTTCCCATTTGTAATCTAGATAGTAGCTTAGATAATCGCAAATTCTGACAAATTTATGCAGGAAAAAATTAACAAATTATGTTTTGTTGATTGTTTGAACAAACTATTTCCTTAATACTTACACCAAAGCTCAAACTTATTACATCGTAAGAAAAGGTAAGCAGAAAATCCTAGCCCTAGCTGATCCAAACGCCGATCTTCATCCTCATGCCTTTCCAGTTCTTTCGCTGCTACCAACCGCCAAGTATTTTGCTCCATCTCAAACTGTCACAGTAAATCAAAACTAACTTTACCCAAACCTTATCATTGTGTTTGTAATTGCGAAGCCAAAGCTTCGTCTGAAAATTATTGATACCAATAAGTACATATGACCTCCGATATTAATTATATTAGCGTCTCCTCCTGTTGGAACACAAGTTTTTGCATATTTAAAAAAATGTGTCTTCGGAAAACGCAGAATTGGAGTATATGCAAATACGTTTACTACAGTATTCCACATGTTTACAGCAGGAAAGGGAAGTTTCTCACAGAAACGCCTGTCTTTTAAGCATATATAAAACATGCAGTTTTAAGAGATTTTTGAGCACTATTTACATAGTTTGTCACTGTTAAAGAGAAACAATCAAAAATTATTTGAATTATTAAGCTTAAAAAATGGAAATGTCCGGAGAGGCAAATTATAACGGTTGTAGTCAATTTTAAAGTAGCCTAAGCAAACAAGTACTCGAACATCTCTTCAACACAGGATAATCAACAGTTCTGCAAAATACTCATTGTTGCAAGCTCAAACAAATTTTTATCGCAATTCTTTAACGAAATACTTATGATCGTCCAAAATGATTGTATGGGAAAGCTTAATTCGTAACTGCGCAAGAGTTTTAAACGTTCATATTTTACTGCGAAAAATGAATTTAAAATCCTAGTTCATTTAGAAATTAATTTATACCACTAACATTTGACTGATTTATGCAATAATGTAGGACAAAAATTCTATGTTTTTCGACAACTAGCTTATTATGTACCTTTAGGTACATATTTAGAAGACTTTGTATCGCGTCGTCCGTCGTCTGTCTGTCAACACGATAACTTTCGAACCGTTTGACATTTTGAAATTCTGTTTTCACCAATCGATAGATAAGGTCAAAGCGGAGGATAAGTTTGTAGATGGATTATCTGGGGTCTTGGGAATAGGGTCAAATGATAAGTGCAACAAATTGATAAGCGTCACATATAGCTTTTGATACATAATTCGAAAGGTATTGCTCTACTGATGATAAATGTGCAAATTCAAATCAGAGCTTCCAAACAGGGTCAGAGGTCACTATTAATGTTTCAAATGACCAACATGGCTTGTGATATACCACTCAAAAGCTACTGTAGTGCTGTTAATGAATATGGAGTGCAAATTGAAGTCGGAACTTCTGGACAGGGTCAAAGGTCACAATAAGTTTTTAAAATGACCAACATAGGGTTATTCCATTTCATAAGCTCGAAATCCGGCTTTTGCATTACGCACCAATTGATGCAGCGGAGAATCTACGAACTACGTCACGGATGGGCGTTGCGGTGAGTGCAGTATAACATGTAAAGTACTGAGTGCATCCTTCCGTCCGATGGAAATTTACATGCATAATCCTGTCCATTGCTCGCTGGTTGCATTATAAACTCTTATCTTATCTAAACTACAAAATATGCACGCTACCCCTAACCTTACCACGCTATTTTGCTACTTCATATGTTATCTCCCAGTGCAGACGTATGCAAATATTGCATACTCCCGGCTTATCTCATGGATGCGCGTCACCTAATTTGCATAATCCTACCATATCTCAAGGATGCGCGTCACCAAATTTGCATACTCCCACCTTATCTCATGGATTCGCGTCACCAAATTTGCATACTCTTACGCATATATTACATGGTAGGACAGCAATCTCTTATCTATCTCATCTACATGAACGGTTGTTCAATATCAACAAGTGAGTATTGCATTTGTAAATACATGCGCTAGATACCCATCCACATATCAAATATTTCGTTTCGATTTTAAATGATTTTAAACGCACTTTAAAATACCTTCCCCCACAAAACCCGGTTCCATATTAATACATTAGGTAGACCGAAGCTTCCTCGTTCTTTTGATATAAATTAAAAGCCGGGTTTTTTAGGGGAAGTGTGTTAAACTTCTTTTTTAAATTAAAAGAAGCGTTTTTCTGATTTTCCCTATCTAAATTGCATTGCAGACAGTAGTAATGCTCATCGATGACGTAGTTCGTAGATTCTCCGCTGCATCAATTGGTGCGTAATGCAAAAGCCGGATTTCGAGCTTATGAAATGGAATAACCCCATAGCTTATGATGTACCATTTGAAAGCTACTGCAGTGCTGTTTATAAATATCCATTGCAAGTTGAAATTTGAACTTTCGAACAGAGGTCAAAGGTCATTCACTTTCAAATGACAAATATGTCATTCGGAAGCTGGTTTATTGAACACTTCACTTATAACACATTTTTATGTCCCAAAGTACATCCGCTAAAGGTACATCTTGAATTGTCGGGTTTATTGAAATTTAAGCAAGTTACTGTATGTAATATAGAAGGGTTTAAGGACTTTTTAAAATTTTATTTAAACGTAAACACGTTTTAATTTCAAAAGAAGTCACTATCTATTTAACAATTGACATTCGTAGCATTATCGGACTTTTAAATACAAAATAGTATTGGAATACCAGTTTGGTAAAATCTACTTTATGATGTACGATTTTCTAGGTATTGTCAACAATGTAAGGTATTTTCGAAATTTAATTTAATTTAGTTCTTTTCAGGTGGATAATTCAATTAACTCATAAATTATTTATCCATGCACATGAATTGCTTAGTCAATTTTAATTGCATGTTAATTTTACAGATTCAGTTTGCATGCAGAGGCAGACTCAGCAAATATGTCGAAAAGTTAAATTGGCAGAATGTAAATTAAATGTAAAATCACAGAGGGTAAATTTTAATACTGAATTGACGGAAAACAAATCAAAATGTTTAAATTTACAGAATTTTGTTAAAAGAGCAGTGGATTCCTGTCCAAAATGAAACTGTTAAATCCAGGTTATCCTATTGCGGACCCAATAACACTAATGAATAGAATGAGAGGGAAACACTTAAATTGTTAGTTATTAGTGCTAGCTAAATCAAATTACAATTTGGTACTAGTTGCAGCCATAAAATTTATTTTTGCAAAGAAGCAAAGGTGGTATTTAAAAATTTTTGCTGACAAACACCTCTCTTTATTTTAACTATCATGTCAGCAATCTGCATGCAACGATATTTGCTTAAGTTTAAAATTTTTTATTCTGAAATGGTTTAAATCTGTTTAAGTCTTGTAGTAGTTTGCGTCCACAAACCTAAAAGTAATTATCTCTGTCAGCTCTTCAAACCAAGAAAATCAATTAGTCAACAGCCTACGTTTTATTGAATGTTTAAGCAAATCTTTCATTTATAAATAAAGCAATAACCCGTGCTCATTCAATTGTAATGAACGACTTAACAGAATTATTGATATATTGATGTTTGTAGCGATTTATTTGTAGCAAATGCATACTATAAAATTGGTAAACAGGTACAACACCCATTCTTGAAATTTCTTGGAGGAGCCCTGAAGGTCTCACTAATTTACTTTTCTTGGCAGATAACTCACTTCCGCAACATTTTTGAATTGAAAACACGAAAGAACCCGATAATTTTAATATCAGAAATATTAATTGTTATTGTACTCACTTGGAGAAAGCCTGATACAGAAATTAATGTTCCTTTCAAGCAGTAAATGCTGAGACTCTTTAAAAATAGCTTTCAGCTACTTCTTCAGGAAACTGGTTTTTATGACGTTATTGCTTATGATATGCATGAAATCGTATTTCGATATTTAAAAATAACGAACTACTGGTTTTTATACTTCACAATTATTTAGCTATTTTAGCGCATATTTTCGAGAACAAATTTATTGAGGAAGTGACAAGTCGAAAAATAAAATGAAAAATTTGCAGAAGCAAGCACCTAAAAATTAATTGTCGGAAATGCGCTAAATTTTTAATTTTATAATAGAAAAAGTTAGTTAACTTTTTTTGGTATTGTTTGTGGTTATGGAAGCAAAAAACATTTCATGCTTACCCTGATCGCTTTGAATTTGAGTAATCTTCAACAACGTTCTTAACAATTTATCAGCAAACAGCTTGCAACGTTTTTTATTGATGATTTATTTTATACTTGATATACCGGAAATTACTTTTTTGAATTTTTTCTCCAGCATAAAAATTGCGTTTCATAAGATCAAGTTGCATATCAGTTGGAGTTTGTTCCTCGCCTCACACCATCTCCTGCGAGCATTGCACCTAATGGCTCATAGTTAAGGTTCAGACTTGTATTATCCCGATTGTATTTGAAAGTTGACAATAAAGATGGTATGGCATATGCCGAACACCGTCCAATTAACTTTTTTACCGGAAATTACTATGAGGGTTACACTTACAGTGAAGATAACCCTAAATAAACACAATTCTGTCACTTTCTAATAAAAAACAATTTTTCAACGTAAGAAAAGGTTTGCAAATATCCTTTTAATTAACTTCGATTCTCGTTTTGTTCAATGCATGCCTTTTGGTGGCACGGCCTTTATTTGCAAGGTAAATCATGTGCACATGTTTTAAATTTTTGAATATAAATCCACGAATTTTTAGAAAATGGAGAAACTTTTGAAAGATCGGTTTTGATCAATCGTTTTTTATCTTTTCAAACTGCCAAATAAAATGAAATTGCCAACTCCGATTAAATAATTTATCATAAAATTAGGAGTACCCTGACAATTTATTTACGTAAAACATCATCAAGAGTTCACATGGATTTTTGTGTTTTAAATACATACAAATTTGTTATCCAAATTTAAAAACACCAATATTATTATTTGAATTGCGTCCAATTTAATTTGGAATAACTCCGGATTGAGTCAGTACCATTACCGCTTTAATGATTCAGCAAAGCTTCCAAAGCTAATAATTCTGCTTGGACATTCTTGCTCCCAGTGGAAAGCGAGCCGACTGATTTAGAGTGACCTGAATTAATAGAATTACCTTTACCTGCTAAAATCCTATTTGAAGACGGAAAGGAGGACGTGGATTGAATCGAGTTCAGAAAATTTGATGTTACAGCATTGGTACTCTGCAGAGTAGTATCAACAGTACTAATAGTTGTTGTAACACAGCCACAAGGTTGTCGGGTATAATCAGTTGGGTGGCAAATGCATCTGGTTGTGCATGTTGGTTTCTCACCATGATCGCATACATCCATGCTACAATCGTCAGGACTTTGACTTATGCCGTTACACGAGCATAAATTGGTAGCCGCGTCCACACATCGTTGGGTACCGTCATACGGGTAGACGCAGCCTCCAGGGAAAAAAGTGCTAGTACAAAAACAAGTATATCCAATTAGCTCAGTGTCATCGGCAGTGCAGTCTTGAAGCGTACAGCCCGTGGGATAATCAGTTTTCGTGCAAGGTTTTGTACTAAAGTAGCAATTTTGGGTGCAGTCACAACCCAGCTGAAGTTGGCTACTGTACTGGCTTGCTGGAGCTCCCTGGTAGGACGGATAGCTTGTTGGTGGTGTTCCAGTTTGGTAGGAGGAAGTGTATCCTGTAGTTGGTGTTTCTGTTTGGTAAGAAGAAGTGTACTCTGCAGAAGGTGTAGCAGTCTGGTAGCTTGATGGCATCGGATTTACATACCGCTTTCGTATGTTATGGCTTTTTAGACCGAGCTGAGAAATAAAAATAATAGCATTTAGAAAAATTTGAAGAATTTATTTGATAAATAATGAATCTTCTTAAGCTTACCTGGGATTTCGGAGACACAGCAATTACGGCTTGCGTGAAACAGTAAATGCTCAAAATCTGAAGAAAAATATGCATTTTGAACTCCTGTACACTTTCAAGGAAAGAAACTCGGAGTAGGATATCGTTTGTTATTGCTCAAGCTGTCGAGCAGATGTGTAAATTGGTTGTAGGTGACGGTGGGTTTATAAACCCTGCAGTTTTTGGTGACTTGCCCTTTTTGACATTTGAGTTTGATTCAGAACTAGGTTACCAATGCTTCTTCAGAAAAAGTTGTTTACTAGACATTACTTTTTTTTATTTGAGCGTAATAAAAATTGAAGTTTATCCATTTGAATCGAACTGTATGTATTGTTATCATTTTATCAGTTCGTGGTAAGTTGAATTTTTTAAGTTACAGGCCATTATTTGTTTAAGCTGCCAATTTGAAACCTGCACACACATATTGGTTTAGAAAGTAAAGACGTCAGCAAGTAATATAGAACGTCTGCAAGTTGTGTTTACATCAAACTGTTTACCAAGGAGCTACATAATTAGTTTTATTTTCAGCATAAAATTGCATCAACAGCAAACGGAATGTGATTTTAATTGTGTAAATGCAAATGTCCAAATCGGCCCACTTTGAAGAATGTAATCATTTTATTCACATCTGCGGTTTTTAAACAATTAAATCAATATTTTATGTGCTTTAAATTTGCATGTTCAAACTAAATAATTAAAAAAAATTAATTCAGCAATTGATGTCAGTGAATTTATTGTGCGCTCTGCTTTTTATTCCATGCTTCATAAACTGTTAAAATGGTTAACAGAGCGGAAAATCCAATAATCGTGCTCAAATTTAATCATACCATAAAATATAAATTTGTTGATGCTTCCACAAAAGAAATACTAATCTTTTCAAAAAATCAGTGTAACTTAGTACTTAAAAAACTAATGAGCAATTGAGGAAAATTAGTGCGTTTTGAAATTGATAAATGTGCCCCTTGAGCTTGATGATTCATTCCAAATGTTCTATAAATAAATTTTTCTATACTTGGAAACCGTAAATACTTTTCCACTGGTGCTTTTTTATGGGAACGCATCTTTTTAAGTATAAACTGGCTTCAATAATGGTACTTGAAACTTACAATATTGACAAATGAATAAGCAAGCAAACAAGAAGCGTACTTGTAGAAACTCAAATACGATCACTTATGTAACAAAAAGTAGATTGGGTAGCTTTTACGCTGCGAAGAGTATTCACTTAATATTTTTTAGTCTCTTCTCCCACAATGTTGTTGTTTATCATCATTTTAGAGAGTAGATAAAGTGAAACGTAAATGGTGATATTCTTGGGAATTTCCAATTTAAGTAGAATCCCCGTGCTAGAGAAACAGCTTGCTGAACTACATGAAACTTTGATTTATATACATTGTAAGCTATTACATATAAGAGTCAGCTACCACCTGAACTTTATCCACGTCTTCAATATCTCACCGTATACTTTTTTCAATCTGTTTTATTTTATTTTACGATTGCATTTTAAATTACAACTAGATTTGAATACCATTTATTCGATATTCAACACGAAACAATTTATGTGTAAATTCCTTTTGAAATTTCTAATTTAAAACTCATTTTTCTAATTTCCTACATTACCCTTTCTGAGATTGTGCCCTTCGGATGCATTGAAATTTATGCCAAATCATTTTTTTGAGCATACGAATCGCCAAATTATGTGTATGAGTTTTACAGATAACAAAATTTAGCATCGTGTTCAGAAAAACTACCAAAGAACCACTATTTGACTGGTCTAAACTCTCCGGGCACCAAAGATAGTTCCCTTTTAAGTCTTGACAAAACATTCAAGAAGAAGACAATAAAGTCTCGTTTCCATCGGATTCTTTATAAATTTAACTAAAAAAATAGGATGTGATTGTGAAGGCATGAAAATTGCAACAAAATTGAAACGTTTTCAAAGCAAAAGTATGTTTAAACTGACAATTTAGTTTATTGATCATTGCATAGTTCACGGATAATTTTTATGCTCGAATTTATACGAATTGTTTACAAAATTTGGAAATACAAGCTACTAATATTCTGATTACTCCAGTTACACAAAATTCAGATTTTATTTTTCACCAGCAAGTAGAGCCTCCAGTGCCTTCAGTTCTGCTTGATTGCCCTTACTTCCAAAGGAGGACGTAGATTGAATAGAATGGAAAGGATTTCCTTTTTGCTTGTTGGAAATAAGTGCTTGAAATTGGGACGCAATTGAGTTCGTACTCTGTGCAGTTTCGACACCACTAAGCAAAATTGTAACACAGCCACAAGGTTGTCTGGTAGTATCATCAAGATTGCAAATGCATCTTGTTGTGCAGGTTGGTTGTTCACCAGCTTGACAATAGTCCAAGCTACAATCATCAGGGCTTTTACTGATACCATTACAGGAACATTCAGGGGTAGATGCGTCGTACATCGGGGAGTGCCGTCAAACGGGTAGACGCAACCTCCAGGGAACCAAGTGCTGGTACAAAAACAAGTGTAGCCAATTAATCTTGTGTCGGTTTCAGTGCAGTCTTGAACTATACATCCGGTAGGATGGTCCACATCTGTGCAGGGTTTTGTGTCAAAGTAGCAGTTCATGGTGCAGTCGCATGTCTGTTGATTTTGGTTGTAGTTGTAGCCACCGGATGATGGATAATTAGAGGTTCCACTGGTGTATGAAGGGTAACTTGCTGGTGTTGTTGTCCCAGAGTATGTATAATTTGAAGATGGTGACGTTGCCTGGTAGTTTGATGAGTACATATCCCGTTTTTGTCTGTGATTGTTTTCCATTCCATTCTAGAAAACAAAAAATATAAGTAATATGGTCTTATTTCTGAAAAGATACTGACAAAATTTAACTTACGTGGGAAGAGGACAATTCGGCAATTACAGCTTGTGTAACGGAGAAAATGCCTAATACTTTAAATACAAGGTGCATGATTGAGCTGATGCTGGATTAGGATCCAGGATATTTTCCAAACAAGAAGTACGACTTTTGGCTTTTGTTGCTTTGCCCAAGCTGCTGAGCAGATGTGTAGCTTTGCAGTGCGCATCGATGTAGTTTTATACCTCTCTTAGCGTTGGCAAATAAATTAAAATGCGAAAGTATTATACGAAAGTGTTGTGTAGAGAGAAAATTTATTATAGGCTTTGGAAATGGAGCAGCTCGGCAGTGTTATTTCAGCACAATCATTTTCCTCAATTAAATAATAAAATTATTTATTGTTAGTGAAATATTGTAATGGCCCGTTAACTGTTTCGAGAAAAATGTTGACAACTCCTTTTTCAGCATTTTTAGGCTATCTATTATCTTTCCGTTTGAAGAGGACTAAAAACAAACGTTAGAAGTTTTTTGGCAATGAAACATTCACTTTCACTGCAAACTGCACGTAGGGTGACTTTTTATGAATGCGTATTTGATTCAACCCACTTATTGCAAAAAAGTGTATTTTGTGTGCGTTTGTCTTTTTCACTTTTGTGATGATGATCGTGTACTTGGGTTTTTTTATTTGCACGGTAAAAAATCCGTTTACAATTGTAAATCTGATGTTGTTCCTTTAAGCAAATCCAAATTCAATTTATAAAGCCTCATTTTTTATTTTTTTACATGTGTTGCTGCGAAATCTAGTTTAGGTTAAGATATATTTCATTTGACCGTACGTTTGTCTGCGCTTGGTCAGCGTTATGCAAATTAGCATTAATTCGAGTTGAAAAGAAAGCTCATGTTGACTTTCTTTTGTTTCTACTTTTACACTATTTTTGCTATTTACGGGACTGATAAGGAAACGTGTTCCTAATCCGTCTTTTGTTAGCTTGTAAGATTTGCATGATATTCTTGAACTTTGACATATTGTAATTTATGTAGATTGATTCTTCTTTTGTTCTCGGTAGTATAAAAAAGGCACCAACTTTGTATTGGGTATTCACTTTCGTTTGCTCGTTGAGTTGTGAGCACGAAAGAAGAGTCAATCTACTGTGTGTTTGTCTTGCTGAAAGTATGCAATAAACCAGTAGTATTTGGAAACTTTGTTGTTCGTTTCTTTTATTTTTGTTCCTAGGAACTTTGTTCTTTTTGTTCATTCCCAGAAGGTGAACATTGACTTTCACTTCCGGGAAAGTTCCCGTTTCGAATTAGAATCATTTCTGAAGGGAATATTAGTTGATTTCGGAGCATTTGCATTGTGCTCAGTTCCCGTTTCAGATTCCTCCTGCCGGAGGTGGTCCTTCTTTGAACTTTTGAAACCACTCTGTAGATTGTTGCCCGAGAGTTGATCGAAGGTCTATCTTTGGCGTCTACATAGAGGCTCCTTCGAACCGCATCAACAGTGCTTCGGGACGGAGATCTACGGCACCAGTCCTTTGAGGGAGCGTTCCCCGAAATGTTCCCGGAACATTGACGCGCCCGCCGCAGCCAGAGACAGAATCTTGGGTACACAGATCGCTTTGGAGATTGGAGGACTTGCCTCCGCTCTTTCTAGACGTCGGCCCCAGTTGTCGAGAGTATGCTGCCCCGTTTCGCTGCCAACCCTGAGCACATTCAGACTCCAGATTGGACGAATGATTGAACGCACATCCGTGCACGCCCGAGGGATGATGACACTGAGTCCCACCATCCAGCTTTGCGTTCGTCAAGGACTGCCTTGTCCGACGAGAGAGCCATATTACGACAGGCCAACCTGGACGAGATGCGACGCCTGGAACGTCGTATGGACCTGCTCAAGTTCCAGAACGCCTCCATAGATGAACTGGAGGGTGTTGAGGGGCAAGCTGAGATCCCCTATGATGCCCAAATACCGCTGCCACTTACACCAATTGTGGACACCAGTGGAATGGCGACGTTTCGCCCTACCCCTAGACGACCAGTGGTGCCACCACCCACCTTCTCTTATCAAGACTAGAAGGATGAGTGGAACCAGACCTATGCAGCATCCAAGGTGGATGTTGCACCTTTCCTGCCAGTTGCAAGTTGGAGGGAAGTTTGACCAAACCTGAGAAGCCACCAGAGATGCGAAGGACGATCACCTGCCACCAACCAGCTTCTGCAGAGGATGCCTCTTGCCAACGCATTGCTGAAGGGTCATGGGGGCCCAGACCAAGACGACCGAGAAGTTATTGCTAGGCAGAGCTTGGAAAGCGAGCTGCCTTTCTTCTCCGGTGACCCGCTGGATTGGCCGCTATTCCGACACCATTTCCAGCAATCCACGGAGGATTGCGGATTCACCCCAGCCCAGAATATGGCCCGGCTGGAGAAGAGCCTGAAGGGAGAAGCCCGAACATCCGTGAAGGCACTAATGATTGTGCCTAGCAATACGGCACAAGTCATGAAGAGATTGGAGGAGCGCTACGGAAGACCAGAGTTCGTGATCCAAGCCCTTGTGGAGATGGCGAAGAAGACTCCAAACCCGAGGGACAACAATCTGTCGAGCATCATCGACTACTCAAACTCGATCCTGAACCTGGTGACAACTATTGAGGCTATGGAGCAGCCAGCCCACTTGCAGAATCCGTCCCTCATGAAAGAGCTGATGGACAAGCTACCAGACAACCTCAAGCTGCAGTGGGGACAGATTGCCATGAAGTCAGCGACCAGGACTCTGACGGAATTTTCATCCTGGATCAGTGACGTGGCAACCGCCGCCAGCTTTGTCACAACTCCAAAGTTTCAAGTGGAGGGCAGGGACGGGAGAAAGGAGCGTGATTACGGCTATGCAGCCAAATCTGAGTCCGGCCAAGCCTGCCCTGTTTGCCGGAAGGAGGAACATGCTGCCTGGAGCTGCGACAACTTCAGGGAAGCGGATCTCAAGCGACGATTGGGAGATCGTCCAAACCAAAAAGCTATGCTTCCTGTGTCTGAAGCCCGGCCATGGTCAGTGGAATTGCCAATCCAAAAGGAAATGTGGCATAGAGGGATGTACCCGGAAACACAACAGGCTCCTACACCCTGTTGATGAATCCGGGAATATGGAACCAAAGCTGCCGTTCCACAACTCAGCCCAGGAAGTAAGCGAGACCAATGGGAACGTGAACCAGCCCACCAGGTCATCCGTGATGTTGAGGGTCCCTTCCGGTGAAGCTGTCTGGGCCCGGAGGAGAAATGTCGTCAACGCACTGCTTGACGAAGCCTCCACGTGACCATGTTGGATTCCAGAATAGCCAAGCAGCTCCAACTTGATGGGAGAAAAGATCCTTTGCGTCTCCGCTGGACCAACGGAGCTATTCAGACTGACGAGTCATCCCGTGTGGTATCCTGCTCAATTGCTGCCATAGATGGAGGGAAGCGTTTCCAGATGACCGGCGTACGGACAGTACGCAACCTTGCAATCCCTGCTCAGTCCATTGACGTTAAGGAGGTTTGGGATTCCTGGCCACACTTGCAGAGGGTCAACGTCAAGTATTTAGGGAACCGAAAGCCCGACATACTTATTGGCCAGCACCACATTGCACTCACCGTTGCTAGGGAGGTGATTGAGGAGACAGACGATGCTCCGATGCTGACTAGAACGAGACTTGGATGGGTGCTCCATGGACCAACTGCCAGCCCAACCGTGAAGGAAGAAAGCTCTTTCTTTTGCTTTCACCAGGAGGAGACGGATAGCGACAGAGATCCACAACCTGGCAAAGGAGTCTTTCCAGCTGGAATCAATTAGGATCCAGTCTGTGGGAAAGCTGCGCTCCAAAGAGGACACCCTTGCTGAAGCCAAGATAGTGCAAGTGCCGAGACGAGTTGGGAATCCATGGGAGACGGGATTGCTGTGGAGAGATGACCACGCCAACCTGTCGACGAGCTATGATGCAGCGGACGGAGAAGGAGTCCACACAAAACCCAATGCTGCTGATGGCACCACTCAAAAAGGTTGGACTGACTTGAGCCCAGAATCCAGATGGTGGAGCGGACATAGATTCCTGGAAGATGACCCCGGTGACTTACCTGTGGAAAACCGGATGACCATCCTAAACTCTCGTGTCGAGGAAGTTGTGCAAACCGTCATTGCTGAGGCAGAAGCCATCGGCAAACTCGAGACTTTTGACGGATATTTCTGTGGATTCTGATTCTCCTGAAGCCCTGACTACAATGCACTTCTTGATAGGGACGTCAAGTGCATTGCAACCTCCTGGAGATTTTGATGACCATGATGTTGACCTATCGAAGAGATGGAGATCTTCCAAGACACTAGCTGACATGTTTTGGAACGCTGGGTCCGTGAGTATCTAACCCACATTGCAGAAAAGGGCGAAATGGCATAATGCAGTACCCCCTGCGGAAGTTGAAGACATTCTGGATGAGAGCTGTTATTGGAGCCGTATTCGCTGGAAAGGATGGACAAGTTCGTGTTGCGGAAGTCCGCACATCGTATGGAGATTACCGGAAACCTGTCATGAAGCTGGGAAAACTGGACATCAAGACGCCAGAGCATTGGAATTGTGTGCCCCAATTGGAGGGAAGAATGTTGCTGCGGAATCTTCGTAGGTTAAGTTATATCATTTGACCGTACGTTTGTCTGCGCTTGGTCAGCGTTATGTAAATTAGTAGTAATTGGAGTTGAAAAGAAAACTCATGTTCACTTTCCTTTGTTCAAACTTTTACACTATTTTTCCTATTTACGGGACTGATAAGGAAACGTGTTCCTAATCCGTCTTTTGTTAGTTTGTAAGATTTGCATGATATTCTTGAACTTTGACATATTATAATGTATGTAGATTGATTCTTCTTTTGTTCTCGTTGGTATAAAAAGGGACCCAACTCTGTATTGGGTATTCACTCTTAGTTTGCTCGTTGAACTGTGAGCATGAGAGAAGAATCTTAGATTCACTTTCGGTTTGCTCGTTGAGTTGTGAGCACGAAAGAAGAGTCAATCTACTGTGTGTTTGTCTTGCTGAAAGTATGCAATAAACCAGTAGAATTTGGAAACTTTGTTGTTTGTTTCTTTTATTTTGTTCCTAGGAACTTTGTTCTTTTTGTTCATTCCCAGAAGGTGAACATTGACTTTCACTTCCGGGAAAGTTCCCGTTTCGTTCCTACTTTGAATTAGAATCATTTCTGAAGGGAACATTTGTCGATTCCGAGCATTTGCATTGTGCTCAAGTTCCCGTTTCAGATTCCTCCTGCCGGAGGTGGTCCTTCGTTTTGTACTTTTGAAACCACTGTAGATTGTTGCCGATAGAGTTTGATCGAAGGTCTATTTTGGCGTCTACAGCTAGGTTGTGCGTATTTCAGTATCTCCGTTTAATAAATACGTTCTCACCCATCTGGTATGTGTGAAAAAGATTGTGAAGCAGTGATATATTCAGAAAATGCGTAGAATGTTAATGTGGTGTACTGATCACAATAGGGAAATGTTGTTTTGTCTACTTGTCATAAAGTATATCACATTTTTTCCAAGATGTAGCCACTATGAATGTTCTGTAATTTTCTTAAAGTTAGCTACCGTGATGTGTTTTCCTCATCTCAAAAGCTACTTGTTTGTTTCGTGTCAGCCAAATCGTGTGTATGTATTCTTGCCTTAATATTCCAATTCAATTTTAGTAAGAACATCAAACGCATCTACAAGCACAACACGTCCAAACCATTTTGAGTGGTTATTTGTATCCTTACGAAAATACCTTTATCTTGTGGTCTCATTCCGTTTTTACCTCTTGAACACTTCTGAAGGTACCTAAAAGCACGGAGAAAAAACTCATGAAAAGTGACACATTTTTGGCTCTTCTTTACATTCCTGTTGTGCATCCAGTGTTTTCTACACATTTCCTTTCTTGTCTCGTTCCACTTCACACATACAATTTTTTACAGGTTCATATCCCTTCAATATTCATTGGATTTCAGTAGATTTCTCTAGTAAATTTTACATTTGTATTGAATTTAAAAATCAAAAGTCTTACTTTGTGTGACCCATCGCAAATGAAATCGCAAATTTTGCGTACTTTTATAAAATGTCACGTCAGGACGTCAGTGAGCGTTCCTTGAGCCAAGCTCGGGAAGTAACGCCAGCTACAGAGGAGAGTGACGTGGAGTTTGTTTTCAGATTGGTAATTTTTAAAGCCATTCGTTTAAAACTCTTTCTTTTTCTTGGGGGCAATATTAATGTTATCACTTGTGATTTTTTGATAGTTTGGCTACGAATCCTGGAGCTTGCAATGACGACCCCAACATGTCTGACAGTCCAGCCTCCTCAAAATAGCACGGAGTTGTCGACTCGTTTGCAAAACTTGGAAAGAGATCGTCCACAAAATTTGCTTCAACGTTGACGTTCTATTATTTGACATTTATGAGAATATCCCTTACAATTATAAGGATTATGTGCCCATACTTGCCCAGTTGATAAGTCTTGAGTCTCCCTTCGCCCCAACTACAGATCTTGCTGAAACCCCACCTCCGGTCTACTTGTCACTTGAGCTCAACGGTGCAGCTTGTTTAATGAATTAATTTGAAGCCGGTCTCCTCATCTCGCTCCAAAAATTGGGTAGGATGCTTCAAAAAATTGAGCTCGACCTTCCAACAAACTCTTATTGGAAGGACTGAATTGGAATTCTCTCCCCCTTGAAAATTTGGTTGAAGCCAATTTTAACATTATTTGCGACACCGATTCCCCTTCAACTCAACACCTCCCATCTGCCTCATTGTGGACAATTGTCCAACAGATTTTACAGAGTGCCACTCATCTTCGAACGCTCTGGCTCGAAGGCAACTTCCCAGAGCTTTCTTTTGACATAAATGTGTCAGTCAAGGAGCATGAAGTTTCGCTTGCCAACCTGAATTCTTTCATCAATCATGCCAATTTGGAAAGTGTTAAGCGATTGATTCTCCGTCCCATAGCGCCCTCCAGGTACCGTCAAAGAGAACTAACAGCTGACCAAGAGTCCCTGCTCATCAACAAGGTGGCAAGGTCGCTGGAAGTGCTGGAGCTGCACGAGCTCTGGCAGGAATATGATGGCTTCAGAAAAAGGCCATTGGACACAGAAAATCCTGCAATCTTCCAGTTCCTTGAGCCCATGCCCAAACTGAGGAGCCTCAATGTTAGCCTCACTGCTTGGAAAATTTGGGTGCTTAAAAGCTACCAGGAACTTTTTCCTTCATTAACACAACTAGAGATGAAGTTGGTTTGGGATCCAATTCGATTTCCATCCTTTTTTAAGTCACCTTGCCTGACCTTGAAAAGGTTTGAACTTCACCTGATCAGGAAAAGGAAAGAATGGCCCCAACTTCCACATAAGCTGCTGCAAGGCATTTCCAAATGTTTTCCCAATTTGAAGATATTGCGATTTCACTGTAAGCATTATTTGTTGGAAAAAAATTGGCAAGTAATTCTCTGCCATGGATTTCCCCAGTTGAGAAAATGGACTGTGGAATGCGAATATGTGCCAGAGAAAGGGAGAAATAAGCTAATTGCAGCCATTACAGGAATACCCCTGAATCAGCAGAAGAATATACTTGGAAACAAGGTGGAGATGGAGGAGGTTTTAGAGATGTACAGAAGCTGCAGCAGTCTGAGAGATCTCAAGTATCTCCAGGAGTTAAAGCTTCTTGTAGAAAGCGACGACGATGGCGACGATGAGCATGCTGCTTCCAAATGGATTAAAACGGACAGTAGCATCATGACAAAAGCAAGTTTCCTCAAAATGCCGAGTCTGAAGTTGGTGGTGCTCAGTAACATTTTCGAACTCGATCCCGTGTTGATCCAGCAAGCGAGAGCTGAGAAAGGACTGATTATCAAGCAGCAAGGTTACCTTCCTCCAAGGATAAGAGATAAAGGTCATAGTTCCGATTCAGAAACAGAATCAAATTCTGAAACGGCATCGGAAACTGATTCGGAAGCAAATTCTGACTACGATAAGGATGATTGTGACAGAACCTTCAGCTTGAAACACTCACGATCTTGAGTCTCCGTCACCACTAGCTTTGTCCCATTCAACTTCAGCTTTGCCAGTCCTCCGTCTTGTTCCTTGAACAAGTCTTACTTCATGCTTAAACAATCTCTGCAACTCTTCTTGAATTGGATTGTGGAGAGAGACAAAGTAAAGGTAACCGGCTGTTTTCCCACGAACCACTCTTCCCCCGAAGGTCATTTTTCCCTCAAACCATTTTTCCCTCGAGACGTTTTTCCCTAAAGTCTTTTTTTCCTCGAACAGTTTTCCCCCCTACGGCTTTTCCCCCGAATTGTTAAAAATTGCGTACTACTAATAGAGTGTTCTCAATTTATGTTTTTGGGTATTTTGCGGTACTTTTCCCATTCCAAAACATGAGGTGTATTTATATGAGGCCCACCAAGGCATACAAGTAAAATGAACTTTTGACAAGTACCGCGCAAAATACCCAAAAACATAAATTGAGAACACTCCATTAGTACTACGCAATTTTTAATAATTCGGGGGGGAAAGCCGTCGGGGGAAAAATAGTATATGGGGGAAAACTGTTAGGGGGAAAAATACTTGAGGGAAAAACGTCTAGAGGGAAAAATGGTTTGGGGGAAAAGTGGCTTGGGGGAAAAATGACCTTCGGGGAAACAGCCGGTTACCCCTGATAACCTAATTTAAATGAAGCATTCATAAATTGGTTAAAGCAAACTTGGTGCAGAGGCATAGAAAAATCCCTACATCAAAGTATATGCATGAACACGAGAAAGATTAGCTGACAGCTTAGCTCTTCCTTGGCTTTCACAAATCTCTTCTATAGTAGGTACCTGTGCGGTTACTGCATCTATATGAATTTCCAATTTAAAATATAAAGCTTACAGACTTATAATCCTCCACAATTTTGATTAAGACTTGTTTTCATGCTACCTGCAAAACATTTAACTTATTGTTGTTTTGCTCTTTATCTTTTAAGCATCAAAAGTTCAATGCATATCTAAAATAGTATATGTTTAAAAATACATGCGTGGCAAATAATAAAAGGAAAAAGCATGTTATTCAAACTTTAATATTAATTCATTATCCAAAATCTTAACGAGCGTTTTCCCAAAAAGAATATTTCATTAACAGAAATTGATTCATTAACAAGATAAATTGCCATCTTAAAATAATGGTGGTTGGAAAATCCGTATCAGACAGTGCACCATTACTTCGCCAAGCTCGGCAAAGGGACAGTGAGAACAGTTCCAGATCTAATAACAGAACACAATCATAAATTAAGGGAATTTGGTAATATATCCTATCAGTTTTTATCAGAAAATTCGGCAGATTTTGCTTACTCTTTAATTAATTCTGAAATACGCTTCACGACAGTTTCCTTCCCAAAGTCGGAATGGAACATGTAGTCGCTATCGCAAAGCCGGATCGCTTCCTTCTCAAGAACCTTCAAGAATTCAAGCTCTCGTCCAGCCACTGCCCGCAAATTGTTTATGGTCTTGTCCGAAATCTTTCGGGTTTTCAACCAATGTCGGACGGCACATAGAAACGGATAAGGTATTATGACATCTTCTCCTGGCTGATCATTCCCAACTGCTTTTCCTTCTCCATCGTTCCATTTCATCATCATTGACATGCTTTCAGCTACGCATGAGAGTTTGTTTTAACTCACATAACACCTCTAAATTTAATCATTATGTTACAAAATACCTGTAAGAACGAGGAAATTCTTGGCGACCGCGCGTCCGTGCTAACACCTTTTGGTTTTGTTAATTGTTGGTTGTAACGAAGGTCTCTGTTGCATTGCGTATAAACCGTAGGTTCAGAACTCATCCTGGATGCAGTACTTGGGATTTGAGAGACGTCTCCTGCTGCTTCCGGCCAAGATGAGGAATGCATTGTTGTGATCGTAATTCCAAACTTAAGTGTTTCTGCTTTGCAGATAGCCCCATTTCCATCCACCGTGACCTCGAGAATCTGTTGAAGATGGCATTGGAGAGCGGACGGCATACTTCAGAAAATACTTTTCAATCACAGTCCCTTGACGGTCCTTCTCTGACTTGATTACTACAGCGGTTTCTGAATGAATTAAAAATAATTATAAACAACAGGAGGAGTAAAGTCCATTTCATAATACTTTTGATTAATTCTGAACTGACCAGTCATTTGATTGTAGTACATCCAAAGTGCTTCTGTTAAGCAATCCACTTTCACCCTCAAGTTCAATCCTTTCTTGATGTTTTCTTCATTGACATCCAGAACAGCTACGCACAAGGACAAATAGCGAAATCGGTAGTTATTCGTTGCAACTTCCTCCGACTTGTCAAAGTAGAAACGAAGTAGAATTTTCTTTCCTGTCCCGTCTTCAATCTCTACCAAACATCTGGCTTCACTGATTAAGTTCTCAAGGTCACACTGAGAATCTACGTTTTCCAACACCCAAACTGCTTTTTCTGACTGAGTCTTACCTACAAATAAACGCAAAACAAACATACTAATCAATATCAGCTGTGACTTAAACTGTTAAAATCAAAGATTTTGAAACACCGTTTCCGATCTTGTGATGTCACATTGGCTGAAGTCGAAATTAAGTTCCTCGTCTTCCTCTCCGGCCGAGGAAACCCCCATCTCATTGTTACTATTTGAAGTTTCTGTTCCTCCATTATTTATCTCGATTGAGCCGGTTAATAGCTTCTAAGCTCCTGATTGTCTCAAGCACAATAAAATATTTGTTGTTGGAAAACGTTCGTATCACTTCACACTCCTCTTTCGTTTACACGTCGACAAATATTGAAGAATTGAGCGTTATAGCCCAAACATCAATCTGAATAAACCCGGCAAGCACGGTGGAAAGAAGTGGTGCACCAGAATGTATGAAGCATTAGCGATGTAAAGCTTGCAATTAATTTGGAACAACTAAGATATATTCGCAAAGAAAT